>JBANCY010000110.1:38476-68476 GCA_037040045.1 Phorticella flavipennis | reverse complement strand
CCCAAAGAACGCCGAACTGAGACAGTTTTCGTTTCGAAGCCCAGCAACAAGCCCGGTGCAACTCTTATATAACTCAATTTTTTTTATCAACTCAAAAACAAAATGGCCTTCAAGGTGCGTAAAGTCCAGGACCAAAAATAGTGCTCAAAAGTGCTCAAAGTGTTCAACCTTTTTTTTTTTGAGTGTAAAACTGTACGAAAAGCCTAACATTAGGGGTATTCCCAGAGGCAGGATAATTGCCGAAATTAAGTTCTTATCCTGTTGGCCAATTGAAAATATCCTTGAAATGTTTGTGGGCTTCGCTGGAAACGTTTCTCATGGAAAATGGAAAATGTTTCAGTTCAGATTTCACAAAACAAATTTTTTTCGGGCAATTTTTGGGGAATTTTCCATGTAAGGCAGAGAAATTCTGAGCGGGAAAATGGAGAAAAATTCTGCATAAATATATCCTTGACGTGGTCTGTTTATTGGACTTTTTCTAAAGTTCTAGAATAAAAGCTGAAACCACTGAAAATGAAAAATGGGTATATAAGTTTTGTTCGAATCTATGCAACAAGCAGAAGGAGTTCTGATAGAACCCATATAGCTTATATTATATTCATTATATTCAAATTGATAAGGTGAGATAAAGTACAACAGGAGTTGATCTACATGCTAGTGGAAATAGTTGTTTTTTAATGGACTCTATTATACTTAGTGCTCTTGCAAGTAAGGATCTATTATTTATTTTTTTCATATGGCCATAACAAGCATTTTGGGATACAGCTTGAAGCCACATTTGTCTCCATTTCTGCTCCATATCATATCATATCTTATAATATAATATAATATGTTCTTTACACCCGAAATGCTCAGCAATAGAATCCAAATTAAGTTTGTAGAGCTAAAATTATGTTTTTAAAATATTCAGCAATTTTCAGCATGATTTAAAAGCCAAAGTAATTTTTGTTCTACAAATAGCTCCGGATCAGGAACAGTTCTGTCAAGCTTTGTGCATATTTTAGACCTTTAAATAGGGTAGTTAGTAGTCGAGCTCGCTACTGTTGAGAACCTAGAGGACTTATACTCTATTAAAATTTTCACAAAATTTTCAGCTCTTCCAAACTTTGGCCATATAATGGGAAATGACAGAGTTCCTGTGGCATTGGAATTTCCCACAACTTTCCCTTGAAATTTTCATTGATTTGAACCAAAAACTTATTTCCAAGGCATTTTATAGAAAATAAAGGCATAGAAAACTTTCAAAATGTTGAAAAAATTATAAAGAAACCATTTTTGGGAGAAATTTGCATGTCAATTTGGAACTTATTTTCCAAGGATATTTTATATATATTCGCAGCAAAAGGCTTGGATTCAGGCGAACTTCGTCTTCGCCAAAACACCTAGGTCAATTTTATTTCGGAAATAGAAATAAAATCTCCCAAAAACAACAAAGTCGTGCCAAAGTCCAATTGGGTCAGCGCCGCGACAACTTTGATTGGCGAGGTCAAGCGAAAGGCTCCACTTTGATCCCAAAACTTGGGCAATTATTTTCGGAGCATGTCATGCCCATTGTTTCATTCCATGCGATACCAAAGCATTTCATTCCATACCGTTCCGGTTCGTTCCGCCCCGTGCCATCTGTCGTGTCCTGTCTTTTCGCGCGTTTAATTAAAATCTGATAAATACGTAAAGACAAATAAAACTCGGGACGATTCGAGTGCAGTGCACAATGCGGAAAATGGGGGAAAAGTGGGGAAAATGGGTGAAAATGAGAAGAAAAACAACTGGGCGATAGAGCGCAATGATAAACACTTTAAACAACACCCAAAAGCAGAAAGGAAGGAAGAGGGAGACCAAAACCAAACACAACCTGTCAACCTGCCAGTCTGAACCTAAGGCCCAGCCAAGCCTAGAGCCTGCCTAGCCTAGTGTCAGGGCCCCGAGGGTCAAGGACCGAGGGCCTAACATTTTTGGATGTAATGCTGCATTTTTGCGCGTAGATTGAAATTGAACGGAATTGTTTTAAGGGAAATGCAAAAAGTACCAAAAAGGAAATGAAGGGACTTCAGTTGGCAATGCACGACTAGCAGATGCTACGTAGTATGCCTAAGTGGATAAGGAGTTATAAAATTTGACTCGGCGAAAGCTAAACAAGAAAAAAACGTCTTCGACCGAATGGTAAAAACTCTTTATACCTATATACCAGACTGGCAGATACTACGTACTTTATGTACATTTGATAGGACATTTCACCAAAATGCTTTCGACCTTATAAACAGAGAAGAATATGAATAATTTTTGCTAGACCAATAAATAACATAACTCCCAAATAACTATAACACCCTATTTTATTATTGAAAATACAACTGTTCCCCCCACGAACACAAAGCTAAAGTATCGAGAAACATCATTTCTTTTCGGCTTGTTTTCGCTCCAGCATTGAAAATCCAGCTCTACCTGTCCCTAGGTTCACTAGAGTATGTCTGGGGAACCTAGGCATATATGGAATCCACCAGCATGAAGGAAGCGGGCAGAAGGCAAATAGTGCTTCAAGCTATGACCCTCGATAGTGTTGTAAAAATCTCAACAACAACAAAAAGACCCTTTTTGTGAAGTCTTAGCGCATTTTGCTCAATAATTGACCCTAAGTTAAGCGAGGAATGAGTCTGTTATCAAGAGAACAGACTTGAATAATCAGATCTTGGAATAATGAATTCTTGAGGATAATTTGAGTTTTACGGAAAATTCATTAATAGAAGGGTGGTCTGTGAAAGATTGATTCGTTGGCTACACTTAAGCCGAAGCTCGAGAGCGACTAATAAATAGGTTGCTGTTGAGACCGTCAGCTAGCGCGTTTCATACTTTTCGGTCTTTTGAGTGAGCAGATCGCTATTTCGGGAATTTTTAATAAATAACGAACTGAAAGTGAGATGAAAAACTAATGAGTACTTCGATGACAATCATTTGATCGAAAAGGAGAAAAAATAGGTGTCATGAAGGACTTTGGATGGTCGCATATGTTAATAGAGTTTCCTAAGCTGCAAAGCCAACTCAAAGTTGATATATTCGCATTTTATGTAAATATTACGCATACGCCGCATGGTACGGACGTAGGGAGTGTGGCAGGGTGGCAGGGGGGCAGGGGGCAGGGGGTACTCCGGAGTGTGCGAGCGAGACAGGTTGAGCGCCTGCGTTGCCAACTACTTTGCGAACTTAATTAAAAGTTTATGCGCCTGCCACATCCTTGTGCGTTGGCAAACAAAATACAAATGAGTTGCAAGCGGGGACGAGGTGTGCCTTGGGGAGGACAGGGGGACAGGACATTGGCCCTCACCTGAGTCTGTGTGTGTGTGTGTGTGTGTGTTTGTTGTAATCTGTGTATGTGTTTTTCACATCCTTGCAGCTTTTCCTGTGCATTGCTGCCCTGGCGATTGCCTGCGTCCAAGCCAAGCCCGGCGGCCCCGCTGCCTACTCGATTAATGCGCCCAGCGTGGACCACGCCTCCGTGGGCAACACACAGGAGCACACCGTCAAGGGACACTACGGCCAATCCTCCCAGTCGGACTATGCCAGCCAGGTCCAGACGGCGCATTCCCAATCCCATGTCCAGCGCTCCAGCATTAGCAACGATGGCGGCTTGGCGCCCGCTCACTATGCCGGTAAGTCCAATCTGAATACACTCATGAATACACTCACGAATATACTCACAAATATACTCACGCACCACGCAAGCACTTGGCACTCATACACCTTGTTGTTAGCACGTAGTTCTAATCTTAACACTAAAAAAAAATATAGAAAGGAAGGATTATCTTCGGCGCTCCGAAGATTTCATACTCTTTTCGAAGATGCTGCTCCCAAATTTTAAAGCAATTTTATGAAATTTAGTGGAACGTTAGATAAAAACGAGTCTTGGAAGTATGTAGACTTTCAGTTCAATACGATGGAAAACATGGAAAATATAGGCAAAACCGGTTTTTGGTTATATGACAGCTATATGATATAGATGTCCAATCCTAATGAAATTTGGTAAAGCGATTGACAACAACGAATCTTGGGAGTCTGTAAACTTTTAATCCATTAAATTAGAAAATATGGGATATATGGGCACAACCGGTTTTTGGTTATATGACAGCTATATGAAATAAAAGTGCGATCCTTATGAAGTTTTGTGGAGCTGTACATAAAAACAAATTTTAGGAGTATGTAATTTTTCAGTCGAATACGTTTAAAACATGGGATATATGGGTAAAACCGGTTTTTGGTTATATGACAGCTATATGATATAGTGATCCGATCAGGCAAATTTGCTGACGCATAACAGAAGAAAGCTATATACGAAGTTTCATTACGATAGCTCAAAAACTGAGGGAATAGCTTGCATACATACAGACGGATAGAGGGGCAGACAGACGGACACGGCTCAATCGATTTCTTTGGTCTTCCCGACCATTCTGAAAGTAACTTTTGGGCTCTACAACGTTTCCTCCAATGCATTACATACTTTCGGACAAAGTGAATATACCATTTTCTTCGAAAAGAGTATAAAGAGTAATCTCCATCTAGCGGCGGCACCACAAGCTGTTGCCACCTACGCCTTGGGACACACCGCTCCGGCTGCCCAGCTCAGCCATGGCGTCCAGCTCAGCCATGGCGCCCAGCTGGCATACGGCGGACATTATGCTGCTGCTGCTCCTGCTCTGGCCTATGGCGGACACTATGCAGCTGCTGCTCCTGCTGCTCTGGCCACCTATGGTGGACACTATGGCGGACACTATGCTGCCACAGCTCCCGCTCTGCAGCTGTCGGCTGGATCGGGTCATCTGGGCTATGGCTATGGCTATAGCACCGCCGCAGCGGCTCCAGCACATGGCTACCTGACCGCCCACACCGCCGCCGCGCCCGCATCGATCATTAAATATGCCGCCGCTCCAGCCTATGGTAGGTGATATGTGTCCCTCATGGTCCCAATCGAAACTAATCCCAAATCACACTAATCCTGCGCACCTATCGCACCTGTAGTTAGCACTAATCCTATGCCTCTATCTCTATCTCTATATCTGTCTCAATGTCCCTTTATCTATCTCCTCTGCTCTTCCCACTTTTCCAGCTTCCATCAATTGTTGGTCTTATCCTTTTTGATCTCTCCACTCTCCACTCTCGCCTGTTGTCCTGCAATTTATTGTATTTTCGCCCTGCACTTGGCCAAAACAAACTGTGAAAACTCGGCAAATATTGTAGAAAAAGCGCAAGTTTTTGGTCGGAAAATGCTTCGTCGCGCTGCAAAGAATTTTCCAAGCAGAAGGTGGGGGTCTGTGTGCTCAAAGCAGCGTAAAGCTATAGAAAATTCAAGTGGAAAAAACTTGATTTACGATCAAACAAAGTTTTGATACCCTTCTCAAGAACCCCGAATAGTTCCGTGGGACTTGAACCCCTGAACTTACCCTTAGAGGCGCCCCAAGTCTTCAACCCGTCGATTATCATAAATTCTACTTGAAGATATAATATATTTTTTTACAATTTTTTAATATTTTAGAGAAATATTTCAAAATATGGCCATATATCAAATCAAAAAGTATTAAAATGGATTAAACATCTTAAGATATTACAAAAATAGCGGGATTAGAACCCTCCAGCTGAGCTACTAGATGCAAATCATTATCATAATTATAATTTAACATGAAGATTATATTTTAAGAGCGTTAGAATCGAGTCAGAGCAAAGAGAATATATTCACCTTCAATTTTTGAAGGTTTTCGTAAATTGAACCCGGAATCTTTAAGGGTTACTTCATATCTATTTTTGAAAAATAAAATGTTTATGCGCCATCTGAACCCCAAATCTGCCTACCGATCCCATTTTCATGAACCCTTCCTACATCATTACAATCCCACTTGACAATTATATTTCGTACTCTTTTCATTATTCTCCTCAATTCCGTTTAAAAATATATATCACAACATATCATATCAAATCAGAACGGAAGAAATGGGTTCCTAAGGACTTATACATTTTGTATTTATGGACTGATTATTCTAAAATTTGTAATATCGCCAGACAACAGGGAAATTGATGTTTTTATGTAATGTAAGTGGAATAGGTTGATAAATATAGAACATAGACAAACCCGACTTTCAGTTATACGACAGACAGGCAGGAACCCAATATATATATCTTTATCACTTTTGCAGCTGTCCCCGTCGCTTCCTTCAGACTTCCTTCGTACAAGCTTCAGCACAAAGTGCATATACCATTTTCTTCCGTATAAAAAGCATTAATTTTGATTTTTTTTTTTTGGCGCCATCTGGTGACAAGTAGCAGCAAAAAAAGACATTAAGTAATCATTATTGAAACTAGCTGCAATATAAGAAGAGTTTTTTTTAGCCTTCTTCAGCTTTTTCTAGCTAGAAATGTAACTGCAAAGTTGATGGGTCAATCGCTTCAGGAGGAACTTTGTTAACTTCTTCCCAGTTTGGAATTTCAGTACTTAACCTCAATATATAAGCTTATGCGCATTGTGCAATTGTCCACAAATTGTTCCAATTGAAAAGTTGTCACGGCATTAACAAGTAATGCCCCTGATTGGGAGGATCGGAGGGATTAGGGGGGATAGGGTGGACATTAGTGGTTTGTTTGGGGTGCGGAAGTCAATTCCTATCGATTTCTGTTTAGACAAAACGAAAAATGGAGACAACACACAGTTGGCTAAGGATATATGAGCCGCGTGGGGGCTATGACCCTATCCCTACTCCGCAGGGGGCTGCATAAGAAGTCAGTCAGAATGTCGGTCAACGGCAGGCGCCATAATCAATCATTCATTCATTGTTGGCAGATACTTTAAAGCATTATCACATGGCCCCTCGCACGATGATAATGATGGTGATAATGATAATGATAATGTTGATACTGATGATGATGATGTCTTCAAGTGGGCCAGTTGGACAAGTGGTGCTTGGCACTCGCAGACCACGTGGCTGGACATGCTTCTCGCCACGCCAGCTCGCTGCATTCGACATTTCGCAGTCCCCCCTTTTGGTCAGGCTGCGTTGCCACATTTCAAAAGTGCCTATATGAGTTTCATAACTTGGCATTGATGGTGCAAACTAGTTGTATAACTCTACAATTGCTTATTATGGTCAGTTCTGCGCACTGTTGCCAAATTTCAGTGGCGTTGTTGCCTTACTTCAGCTTATCCAAATGAGCTTGTTGAACTTAATTACCAATGTTACCATCTTTGCTTAACGCGTATAAGATACATATCTTTATCATGAGCACTGTTGCCAAACTTCATCAAAATTTTTACATGTAACAAAATTGCATTATGTCAAGGCTCAAAAGTAATTGAGCCTATTTATATTTCATTTTTTAAAGCATTGTTGTCAAATTTCTGTACATAAGATGTACATATAGCTGAGCTGTTGCCAAACTTCATTACAATATTAACTGTAGATAGTCTGAAATGCTTTACATATAGACATTATTTCCAAATTTCATATTTAGTTTAAAATTATGAGATAAGCAATCTGTCAGTTATTTTGGCGCTTCTTCCAAATTTGCCAAATTTCAATTCATGTATTTTTATTGCTGAGCTGTTGCCAAACTTCAGTATAGAATACTGAAAGTATTGTATACAAACTACATTATTAGCTCTAAAAAGCATGAATAGCTTGAATTTCAGACACTGTTTTCAAATTATATTTTAATTTAAGAATCTAAGCTAAACTTTAGATCCATTAGATACACAATATACTAGCTATCACGGGCTTTTCTTCCCACGTTCAGCAGTTACTGTAAATCGTTTATCTTCAAAAGCTTCTTATATTCCCAACTTTGCCTAATTGGAACACTTTTTCGACAAGAAAAACATTGAAATTCAGCTTTTAAAATATTCAGGCGGTGTTGCCAAATTTCCCTAGTATTTATAAATTGCTTGAGTGACTTTTATATATTGCCAATATTTCTATTCTATTCTACAAACTTACAGTAGTTATACCACAGTTACTAACCTTAAGTAGTAATTCTCAGAAAATTAAATTTAAGAAAGTTTCAGTTTTCCAATGTGGCCAAATTTTATCACATTTTGTATTCATGCGAAATATAAATATGCACTTCCTGTTGCCAAACTTCAGTGGTAAAAAAAAAATTGCTTAAAATTTAAATTTCATGTAACTGATTTCATCGAAATTTCCACGCCTGGCAAATTCAGCATTTCAGAAACTTCACACATTGTGTAAAATTTTTTTAAAAAGTTAAAAGCTTATATACATGGGTAATTCCGGTAGTACTTGCATATCATATGCGCTGGGCTTGCAGTTCTGTGTAAATTTTGATTGCATGATAAATTTACATATGACATTGTTTCCAAATTTCATAAAAGTTACATAACCCGAAAAAAAAACTGAATTGTTTATGCGAAATTGCCAAATTTTAGCTATTTGCTAGGTTAAAATGGACTTATTTTTTTAAGCAAATTTAATAGAAGTTACTACAGTTGGTACATAAAGTTTTGTTCTGCGCTGTTGCCAAATTTCGGTTAAGTTACAATTTAAAAAACAAAAGGTTTTAAGCAATGCTTCGGTTGTAACAAGCTTGGGCAATAGATTTTCATATTATTGACTGCTATGCATTGTTGCCAAACTTCGCAAAAGAAAGAAATCTTGCTATGCAACTTGACGTATACAAATAGCACTTGGAACTTTAAGAAAATTTACTTTATGGCAAAGTATTGTTATATAGTCTTTTGTGCACTGTTGCCAAACTTCGCAAAAGAAAGAAATCTTGATATGAAACGTATTAACGTATCCAAACAGCATTTGTGACTTTAAGAAAATTCAGTTTATCGAAAATTTGTGTCATATAGTTATTTGTGCACTGTTGCCAAATTTCATCAAACTTTTCTTGGAGCCACAGACAAGCATTTGTGATTTGAGCAAATTTTTTATTCAACTGCTTATGGTATATCAAGTTACAACACTTGAAATCACTTAAGCGACATTGCCACACTTCATTTAAAGGACCCAACTGACTCGGTGGGTCGCCATTGTCCTTCATACGGCGTGACCTTAGCGAGCGACGCTGTATCAGACGTATCTCATTTCATGTTCATGTCCGTTTGACAATACAAAATTGCAGATGTTGCCGCCGTGTCACTTGATTGATGTCAACTTGTCAGTTGCCACGTGCCCCAAACTACAACTGCAACTGGTAAAAAAAAATGGGGAAGAACAAGAAGAAGAAGACGATGATGAAGAAGAAGAAAAAGGTAGAAGGTGTTGGGTCCAAAATGGAAGAGGTTGTCATTTTCATTGTTAATGTGCAAACCCAACTAAAAGTGGGGTTAAGTTGGCTTGGCGTGGGCTCAGAGTTGAAGCTTATAGCTCCATAGCTCTACCTCTATGTAGCAGCTGCAATCTGATTATACATGGGCTAATTCAATTTGCTCTCTACTTTGCAGCTCCCGGCATCATTGGACACGGCATTGGACTGGCTGCTGCACCGGCTGCCTACGCAGCACCTGCCTATGCCACGCATCTGGCCGCCGCACCCGTGCTTAAGTGAGTAATGCCTGCTTTATAAATAGAGATGGATCGGCGACGGCGATGGCGACGGCTTGCATGTGCCCAGCCTCAAGTCCCCAGCTCCAAACCCAAGCTCGAACTTAGCAAGTAAGGGGGGATAACCATCGACGCGCCGAAGATTTCATACCCTTTTCGAAGATTGCATACATGCCAACTATATGATATAGTGGTTCGATTCTTATGAAATTTGGTAGAGCGGTAGATTATAACGAATGTTGGGGTTGTGTAAGCTTTCAGTCGAAAACGTTAGAAATCATGGGATATATGGGCAAATCCGATTTATGATTTTATGACAGCCATGTTATATGGTGGTCCGAGCCTTAAGAAATTTGGTGGTGCGGTAGATAATAACGAATCTTGGAAGCATGTAAGCTTTCAGTCTAATACGTTGGAAAACATGAGAAATATGGACTTTTGGCTATATGGCAGCTATATAGTAGTCCTATCTTTATGAAAATTGGTGAAGCGGTAGATTATAACGCATCTTGGGAATGTGTGAACTTTCAAGCCAATACGTTTGAAAACGTGAGAAATATGGGCAAAACTGATTTATGGTTATATGACACGTCCGATCCGATTGGTTCCGACAAATGTGCTGACCCATAACAAAAGAAGGCAATGTGCCAAGTTTCATTAGGATAGCTTAAAAACTTTCTTTGGTCCTCTTGACCATTCGACTGTAACTTTTGGGGGTCTACGACGTTTCCTGCAAGACATTACATACTTTGGGACAAAGTGAATGTACTTATATATTCGAAAAGTGTATAAATATGATATATACTCCCATCATTTCAGGGCTGCTGTCGCCGCACCCGCCCTGGTGCACACATCCGTCTCCGGCCATGGCATTCACTATGGCTACTAAGGCCGCCCGGTGGTTGGACACCCACAGCAACAGCAACAACAACAACAGCACCACCATCAGCAGCAACACCAACAACAACAACAACACCACCACCACTAGCACCACCATCAGGCCAGATCCTGTGCAGTTGGCGGCTAAAAATATATTTGAAAAAAGAAAACAAATCCTTAAAAAAATATAAAAATAATTATTATCAAGGCGAATCGCACTGTAAATAGTTCAGCAATTCGTTTGCTGCGTTGCCAGTTTTCAGATAATTTGTTGGCCTACGCCTAACTGCCAGCTCCAAGGCCCAAGTCTCTCTTCTATATCACAAATCACACGAATATATACCATATATATATATACATATAATTTTTTTTATCGCGGTTGAATTTACGCAAAGTTTTTTGTACAGAAAAAAATGCATGTGAAATGTTGGAAAAAATAAAAAATCATTTAATGTAAATAGACATCGATGAGTTTTTATCGAATCGCAAGATTCCGGGAAAATGGGAAGAAGAAATAGAGTTGTTCTTTGACATAAAGCAGCTGAAAATTGGTAAAATTATTTAAATAGTTGTACGATTCCCAATTTGTCCAAATTTAAGGTAATATTTGAATTGTTTACACTGTTGCCAAATTTCAGAAAAAAAGTCCATGCACCAGAATTTTAATAATTTTAGATTTAGCTTAGTTTGATTTGTCCAGAGTGCGCTTTTGCCAAATTTCTAAAAGATTATGCTAATATATATTCACTTATTATTAGGAATATACAGTATTTCAGCTTGCGGTGTTGCCAAGCTTCATTTTAATTATATATATTATGGCATCAACAGTTTTATATATATTAGCTGTATTTATACAAGTTTCGAATTCCATCAAAGTATTTACTTCTGAAAAATGCAAATTTTTAGAGCGCTCTGTTGCCAATTTTCAACTGTTTCAAATCAAAACTTTAAACATCAATTTATTCATGTGTTTCTGAAAATTCTGAAAAATGTCCAACGTTGCCAAATTTCAATGCATTAAATACACCCAAAAATGTTAACTTTCCGAATGCACTGTTGCCAAATTTCAAACAATTTTTCAAAATAAATATGCATGCTTTGCTCAAGTGAAGAAAAAATATATATCAACTTGCGCTGTTGCCAAACTTCATCTTAGTTGTGAATACATATCGAGCGCACTGTTGCCAATATTCAATACATTTATGGTAAAAATTTAACTGAATACATTTTTAGTAACATTTTAACACTTCAACTATTTCCACCATTGCCAAATTCAGCTTATATTATTTACCTAATTTAGCTTGTAGAATGCTCTGTTGCCAAATTTCAATAGAGTTTATGTTCTTAACACATATTGCTGATAATTTCTACACAGCACTGTTGCCCTACTTCAGTCTACGCTCTATTAATTTCCATAACAGACTGCAATGTTGCCAAATTTCGTCATTGTTTCTATTCACAATTTACATTTTACTTAAAATCTAAACTCTGAAATGTTTGTCGGGGAAAAAAGGGAAAACACTTAATGTAAATAGACATATGTATGCGATATATGCGGCTCACTTTATCAATTTCCCCATAGTCCCCCAGTAGTCCCCCGTAGTCCCCAGGTCCCCCGGAAAAAAGAAACTGCAGTTACAATCATGATATACGGGCCTGGGCCAAAAACTATGCTGCGATTTATTTGCCACGCTCCAGTTGAGCACTTGCTGCATGCCGCATGCTGCATGCTGCATGCTTTATGGCGCAATGCGTGGAATTTATCATACTCTCGACACATATATAGAGTGTGCCATCTATATTGACTATAGCCCACTCTATGGCTAACTCCGGATTCCCCAACTCCCAGCCCAGCTTGCAACACGCCAAATGCCAAGCGTTGGCATTAAAGTTCCCAAATTGTGCCCAAAAAAGTCCCATTTTAAAGGGCAACGACCATTTCCCGTATTGCTCATACGCCGCATGTGCGCCGCAGGTCAAAACCGAAAATAGCCCCGGCTAAGTATTTACGGAACAACGCCTCTCAATTTAGACTACGGCCGGACCAGAGCCAGACTACGGCCGGACACAGCAGAGCAAATGTCACTGAAGCTGAATCTGAATCCGCAACAAAAGGTTGAACCGCTCCGCCTTTTTTTCCCGGCCACATCTTTTGTGCTTTTCCGGGCAAGTTACAAGGCGGAAAATGCTTGTGTGTGTGCGAAAACTTTGGAGCAAGAAAATTATTTTTATTTGTCAATCCGTAGTATTATTATGAAACATGCAAAATAAAAAAAATGGACAAAATGGGGAAAATGGGGAGAATAAAATACATGTGCTTGGACAATCCAACGCCCACGCTGAGCCGGAAGAAAAGATGCTTCAAGTTTGAATGAAAACACAATTTCTGGGGAAAATTGCAATTTAATGTGAAATTCATATAGAACGAGTTGATAAGACCTTCACTTTTAGGAGCAAATAGATTTTAATTGAAAATGAAGCATTTTCAGATACTCCGGAATAAAATCTCATAAGTTTTGGCAAAGTTATGACCGGAGGAAGTTAAAAGATGCCATTTCTTTACACCAATCTGAAGTTTTTAGAAAACCTTAAGCAACAAGCAAGATCAATCCAGATTAGAATCTAAAGTCTAATCAGTTTAGGCAAAGTTGCGGCTGGAAGAAATCAGAAGGGGGTATTTCTTCAAACAAATGATATATTTAAGAAAATTTGATGTTGATGAAATATAAAAATATATGGGAATCCGAGCAACTTGAGGTATTTCGGACTAAAGTCGGATCAGTTTTGGGCAATGTTATGGCCGGTTAAAGTCAATCAGTCAGAGTATTTTCTCCCACAAGCCTGAAGTTGTAAGAAAACCTAAAATATCTCGAAAAATTATATATTGAAGAACTTATAATTTTCATAAAAAATCAAAATATATTAGAGTCCGAGACTTTTAATGTATTCCGTATTATAATCGAATCAATTTAGACGTAGATATGGCCGGGGTTGAATTGATATTATTCCAAACTCTTGTATTAATATTATTCTAAACTCAAGCCGGCTAAATTTTGGTTAAGAAATAACTTATGGTTGTATAAGGGTCTTGTTCCTCAGGGCGTACTTTCTTATACTGTCTCTAAGAAAACTCAAAACACTACCAAAATATCAGTTCCTGAAAATACAATAAGCGTGCAAAAGTAATTTCAGCAAGATTTAAGCACTTTAAAGTTTTCAGCACGAAAATCGGCTCAGTTTTATTAAGAGGAGGCTCCAGCCCACTGCTGCTCCGGTTCCAAGTCTTAGGAAATGAATACAATAAGTAAATGGGTAAATAAAGGGGAAAGATAGCAGAATCTTGATTCATATTTTAGTCAAAGGAACAGGACAATGCCATAAACTGTTTGCCTGTGACAACATTTTCAATACAATTTGCAATGCGAGCTGCAAATAAAGCCAAGGAGCTCGGGAACAGGACTATAAATAGAACTCAAGTGGGCACTGCGGGTGGGGCAGAGCCAGAAGAGATGCAGATGGAGATGGAAATGGAGATGGCATAAACAGTTGGGAATATATGAGAATAGACTGAGAATTGCATTTACCGGATGCCTGGAAACATCATCCATCGACAAATGCAAAAGGCAAACAGAAGATGCACAACGCAGGAGATGCCAGAGATTTGAAATTGTCTTGTCTTAGCCAGTTGCTAGGAAAAGAACTATGCAAAGAGCGGTTTATGCATTAAGGGGGGGGGGGGGTTTCCACGAGGGGTGACAATAGAACATATTATTTATGAGCTAAGACTAGAGGTCAGTAGAGTATTGGAGGGATCTACTAGAATTGAGAAGGAACAGGTTTTACTCCTTTTTTATACACTTTGTCCGAAAGTATCTAATGCATTGAAGGAAACGTCGTAGACCCCCAAAAGTTATATTCAGAATGGTCAGGGAGAATAAAAGAGATCGGTAAACAATGTCCGTCTGTCCATCCGTCCGTCCATCTGTATGTATGCAAACTAGCCCCTCTGTTTTTGAATGTAACTTGGTTCATAGCCTTCTGTTGTTATGCTCCAGCTTCTTCGTGGGAACCGGTCGAATCAGACTACTATATCATATAGCTGCCATATAAACAAAATTCGCTTTGCCCATATTTCTTACGTTTTCAAATGTTTTGAACTGAAATTTGATATACTCCCAAGATTCGTTATTGTCTCCCGGTCCACTAAATTTCATAAGGATAGAATCACTATATTATATAGCTGCCATGTAACAAAATTCGATTTTGCCCATGTTTCTCACGTTTTCAAACGTTTTGGACTGAAAGATGACATACTCCCAAGATTCGTTATTATCTTCCGCTCTACCAAATTTCATAAGAATCGTACTACTATATCATATAGCTGTCATATAACAATAAATCAGTTTTTCCCATATTTCCTTTGTTTTCCAACGTATCGGAATGACAGTTTGATTCGTTATTATTATCAGAAAAGAGTATGAAATCTTCGGTCCGCCAAAATTAATCCTTCCTTACTTAACCCTAGAAACTTGCAACTTCCAACTGCATTTAACTCCAAATTGCAATTGTACTTGCAACCAAAACTTGCCCCCAGCTCATCGGTTTTTGGGAGCAATTGTCAGCAAGGGGCGATTCATAAACTGAACTAAAATCATGACTTTGACAACTTGCCACAGCTGTGGCACCATTTCAACTAATGATAAAACCAGCAGCAGCAGGCACAAACAGTGGAAAACTGGGGAAAATTGTGGAAAACTGGTAGGATTTTCCATGGAAAATGCGTTAGATAAGCGTGGGGTAAAAAGCAGCTGGATATCAATTAAGATGCAAAGTTATGCCACAAAGTGGCAGAAAAACAAACAACAAGCTCTACTCCCCCTACTCCTTACTTCCTAATCCTCCAGAATCCCCCCTCTTCCCTTCATATACTTGCCCCAGCCATCTCCCTGTGGCAACAGTTGAGCCGCAGCTTAACTTATTGGGCCAAATGGGTCTTAAAGCCAATTCCTGCAACAGTTGTCAGATCCGAAAATACAAAGAAAAACCCGTTCAAACAAATCTCCACACATTTCAGATGTGTGCTCAAAGTGTATTTATATAGTTGATACTCTGTCGCGGGACACCTGTGCTCAAGGACGACAGCAGCAGCAGCAGCAGCAGCAGCAGTGGCATCACCAAGCCAAAGTACAAACAGCAAAAGCTCATGCTAGGGGGAAAGCGCGACAAAAACAAGATAGAGCGTTGTAAAACAGAGTGTAACTCGACCAAAGGTTACCCTAGTCACAGTTACAATCACGCACTCACACATTTCTACTGTAAGCCGCTCCCCGTTGCATAAGCCGCATTTGCGAAGGGTGCATCTTCGAATTGTTGAGTGTATAACTTCTGTGTTTATCATCCAATTCCAGTTGAAATTTCTAATGTAAATTCAAAACACTATTCAGAATATACATGCTAAAAATCAAACCAAAAATCAACAAATTGCAAAAGTTATTATAGTTTATTATATACTGACGAAGATAGCAAGGCATTAAAAAGTTAAAAAAATTGCATTTTGCGCTTCATAAATATGAAAAGATCTGCCAAATTGTAAGTTTTTGGCTATTTAAACTCAGAAATATATCATCTCTGTCTATTTTGGCTAATTTTCGACAACTTCTACATAAAATAACTTGCGTGTTAAGAAAGCTATGTTTCTGAAATTAACAGGATAGTTTTATGTTGAAGTCTTAAATGCATAAACTTAATTTCAAATTATAATGATACAAACTGAACAGTTTGCATCGAAATTTTGGGAAATTCTATTCTGCATAAACCTAAGTACCAAATTTAAGACTGACAGCTCAATTCATGCGAAAGTATGGTTATTTTATCGAAATATAATTTTATCAAATATAGGGAAATGGGGCGTGGCATCCGACTCGGCTGATCAGGAATATATATATTTAATAGAATATATATATTTCTGAAGAAGCAAACATACCCTTCTTCGCACTTTTCGCATTGCATCCAGGGTATTAAAAGAAAATGCAATGCCAAAAACACGACAATTGCATTAGAAATTGGTGGGCGTCAGCTGCTGGCAAGGTATGGTGTCGCCAAGGGGGGCGGGGACTGAGCGGGGGCTTAGCTTGGGGCGTGGCAAGGACAAGAGAGTCAACTTCTGCTTCAACACACAACACAAAAACAATCAAACGTTGGCATTACAAATATTTTGAATATGCACCGAACCGGATTTTCATAATATTTCCACTCTTTGTGCAAATTTTTAGCATATCAAAAAATTTATTTTTAGAAGGATTTACCAAACGATTCACATGGGGGTTTTCAATCGGTTAAGATTAAGAAATGAATGCATATTCGACATATTTTCGATTATTGTTTGCAGTTTGTGGGCTGCGACGAGGGTGGTTTTGGGAGTTCTGGGACAATACTGAAGAAGGCATGTTTTACATGAGAACTGTCCATATATGTCTTATTTTATTATATTATATTATAGTTCTACAAATTCCACCTTAAGCTGATTTTATTATATAATAAAATCTAAAAAGCGTATAGCATAGTTTTAGGTAAAATTGAAATCTTTTGTAACAAGACTTTATAAGATAGTCAGATAATATCATTCCAAACCAAGTCCAATATATGGTATATGTTGTAGCCCCTAACACCTGAGGCTTAAATTCTGATAATCCAGAATGATTCCGGAAATAAAGCTTGTTAAAAAAAGATACTATCATGTTTATAACATTTCCATTACTTTCTTCTGTAGAATTTAACATTAAGGATCTTAGCCTATAAAGTCGACATTCTTGAACTGATTAATTTAAAACATTTTAGAAAGTATTTAAATACTTTTTCGAGTTTTTGTCCTTCCTTTGAAAATTTAGTCAATAAAATAGGAGCGTTTTGATCCAATTTCCATTCGGATCTTACTGTAGAAACTTTAAGAAGTCAAAATTTATACTTTTTGGTGAAAATATTGTATTCACTTTGGGCTGACGATGACCTCTAAAAGTTACCTTAAAATGTTCAAAAAAAAAAAAAACAAAGATATTGCTTGAGCCATCTCTGGTCGGTCGCAATCACCATTGTACAGTTGCCATATTTTCCAAGTTTGAACGATTTAAGCTTCCAAATTTCAAAAGAATCAAACTACTATATCATATAGCTTTAATACAACGAAAAATCTGTTGTATCTACAAAAAGCCTTTGAAATCTTTGATTTTCTAAGCAATTTGATTTAAACTTCCCACATACTTAAGTTATTATATTATCTATTCCTATACCAAATTTCAAAAGAATCGAACTACTATATGATATATCTGTATTACAACGAAAAGTCAGTTGATTAACTAAGTAGTCTCCTTCTCGATGTTTTCGTAGGAAATCTTTGTTATCTTCCCAAACTGTTCGATTCGTTCTAAAACAAAATAACTATATCATAGTTCTCGAACTGTTTAAGCAACCCTCGCCTTATCTAGTTGATTCAATAATCTGGTAAACGTAGAAGTTGTATTTTGTAATTAAATTGAAGTCATTTTTGGAATGAATGAAAAATGCTGTTCACTCTGAGAAAACATTGTGGGAAATTCTTTGAAATGTTTTGTCAGAGACAAAGACGTGGGGGGGGGGGGGGTCAAGTGGGGGCGAGGGTCAATAGGTAAGTGAACGGATGTGAGGACTAAAGTGGAGTTTTGTAGCGATTCATTCAGATATTTGCATAGAAAATTTCAATTTAGTGCGTCCGACGGGAAGGCAACAGAAGCAATTCTAGGGAAATACAGAAATATTCAGGACAAAGCAAACGAAAAGCTGGTCAACAGGAGGCAGACAGGGGGACGGACAGTGGGACAGACAGTGGGGCAGAAAGACAGTCGGGAGGACAGACAGACAGACAGACATTCGGGGGGACAGTCAGGAGAACAGACCTACAGATGGATGTTTGCATTTACAAAATGACCGCATGCTGTTTGTGCACACAGACTGTGTGTGTGTTTCTGTGTGTGTGTGTGTGTGTGTAGGAGTGTGTGTGTATTGGACTGCTTCCTGTTTCATTTCCCCGACTAACAGGACATAACAAAGCCCGAATGTCCAGCAATGACAACGGGAGCTACGGCAACGATCAAGCCGGAGTTTGGGCTATTTTTTCATGCGACCAGACGACAAATGAATGACAAGCCAGACGAGCTAAATACCCTGTAAAGTATGCGAAGATGCTAAGAAAAGGCATGCTTGTTCAACAAACTATTGCTGGCGACTTTGTATTACAGGCTAACTGCGGTTCTTGTCAAAAAGTTGAGAATCGAACCGGTTATTAACCATGGACAGGTATGGACATTATATAATATACAAATTGTATAAAAATGTTCCATGACATATGTAGATATATAAACCTACTGTCCCTTATTGACTAATTTGCCTTGTGGCTATTATCCCTAGCTTATACCTTTCAATTTTACACTTATCCAAATCACCAAACTAAATTCCTTAATATAAAAGTAGGATTTTCTATCGTTATACCAAATTTCATAAGGAACAGATCAATATATATCTGCCATACAACTAAGAGTATTTACAAATAACATACAGGTTTTTCCAGTAACTAAATTTAAATTTCACAGAAACTAATGTTTTCTTATTATTTACTTCAATAATACATTTCATAAGGATCGACAAACTATAACATATCACTGTCCTATAACTAAAAGTCGAGTTTGCCCCTATGTTCTCTCTTTTTCAAGCGATTGTGTTTAATTTTTACCAACAAATAAGAGTAAATAAAGAGTAAAGTAATTTATCACTCCATCAAATTTAGAGAGAATCGGACAACTATATCATTAACCTGCTAAATCCGAAAGCTTCGGATTTTAATGAAATTGCAGTTCCTCATTTCTCAGCTTTACACCGGGTCATTCTACCAATTCTAAAGTAGCTATTGAAACAGTTTTTTCAATGGTTTTTTTGTGTTTCTTTGGGATTCTCGTGTTGCCGCGTGACACGGCGCCCACTTGAAAAAACACGAGCTTAGTGTTAGTTTCGAGTTTTAGACTAGTTTTTACACCCTGAGCTGGACTTGTTTGCATTTTTATATGGTTTTACAGACCCCCATAACACTCCCCATCCTCCCTTACTCCCTCTCCCTGCCATTCTATCTCTCTCCCTGAAGAGTCTGTTGGGGAACCTTTTTCCACTCTGTAATTAGGCGTCAGCTCCCCATGCAAAATGTCAATGTTGATGCACAATTAATTGACTAATTAGGAAAGTTTTAGAACTTTATCAAAAATCAATTGTTTAACGAAACTTGCGACACAAAGTGCCCACTCAGCGTGCTCTTTGGACATTGGGGCCGGGGGCTGCAAGGGGCGTGGCGCATATAATTGTTAAGCACAATCGGAAGCAAAGTATCGATCAAAACTGCTAGGGAGAGGTCATAAATGCTCTCTCTGCTCTGCTTTTCTTTGGACTTTCGACGATTTTCCACACAATTTTCCACTCAGCAAAGCGAGCAAATATTTATGCAGCGCGAGTTTCAGGAACCATTTTGGTCAACGACCGCACTTTGACTTGGGTCATCCCAACGGCAGAGGAAATCCATGTGGAAAACCGGGAAAAAAGTGGCGCCAAATCAACTGGAGACAACAATGAAATTTGGGTATCTTTTTTTTTGGGATTGGGATTCACAAAACAAATTTGTAGTCAAATGGATTTTCTTTGTAATTGATTGTTGAGTTTTAGGCACAATTCGTATACATTTTCAGTGCAAAAGCATCGATTCAATTGTTGACTCCCAAAACTTCGGAAAATGCTGTCCAGAACTGGGAGGAACTGGGAAATGTATGTCAATCAGTTGACAGTTGAGTCAATCACGAAGTTTGGCTTGTCAGTTTGTGAGAAAATCAAGTGATTGGTGCAAACTAGTGGGAAATATCAATTATATCAAGTCAGGAAGATTTTTCTTCGGTATGCTAAAGATTTCATACTCGGTTCGAAGGTTTCGTATATATAAATATATTATCTAAAAATACAATTCTCCGCGACTTTTTATTGTTTGTGTACAAGATTTTAATTCCATAGCATTAAAAACATGGCAAATATGGGCCACACCAACTTTTAGTTATATGACAGCTATGTGATACATAAGTCCGATCGCTATGAAATTCGGTTGAGCGGTAGATAATAAAGAATCTTCGGAAAATTTTAACTTTCAGTCAAATACGTTGGAATACATGAGCAACATGGACAAAACCGATTTTTGGTTATATGACAGCTATATGATATAGTAGACATTTTCTTAGTAAAATTGGTGGACCGGTAGATAATAACGAAACTTGGGAGTTTGTCAGCTTTCAGTGCAAACAAACCCAATTTATAGTTATAGGGCAGCTAAATAATATAGAAGTACGATCCTTAGGAAATTTAGTAGAACAGCGGATAATAAAGAATCTTAAAAATGTGCGAACTTTCAATCCAATAGAATGAAAATTATAGGTTAAGTGGACAAAACTGTTTTTGGTTATATAAGAACCTCCCAACCCAATCTTCGGAGCTACTGGCCAGTCGTTATCAATACATGTGGTCTGGCGTTCTCCTGATGAATCACAATTCTACTCCTGTTGGCAAAATATGGGCTCTTCTGAACGATCTGATAGTAACTCCCATCTCTATCTTGCGTCATTCTGATCTGTCCTCTCTGAAATTCTTATGTCTATCTGTCTGTCTGTCTATCAATCTGCCGATGTTCTATTTGTAAATAAGTCTCTTTTCCCACCACATTTTCCATTCCGTAAATAGATAAAAACATTTTCAGCATAATTTTGTTTTCTAGATATATTTATATAGTTCTCTTTACTGCCGCAAAATTTTCACATTACAAAAAAAAAAATAGATAATTCGATGACTCATAATAATATTAAATTAGGACTAAGTGCAAAAAAAAAAATTGTGTTTGGATGAGGTGAGATGGGGTGTATGTGGGGTTGGTGGGGGTTTGGGGTATATGAATATGGACTATGGACAATTTCGACTGAGAATATGGATAGACGGATATATGCTTGCTCCAAATTGGACAGCAGCTTGAAGCGTGTGGAAACATTAACAACAACTGGGGGCACAGTGTTTCCGAGTTGTTCTAAAGCCATAACGCCGTAAAGCCCTGGTGCCGGACTGCCGTAAAGCCGTTGTGCCCGGGTATCCGCTGACTGTGCTGAGTTGTGCTGAGTTGCGCTGGTTGGGTTGCTGGTGGTTGTCGGGAGAATCGGGAGAGTCATTATTGAGCTTGATTTTGTGGGCACAGACTAAGGGGTAGCTTAGGCTGGGGTGTAGGCATAGATGAAGGCGTGGGCTTGCGGGCGTAGGCTTCTGGAATGTGGGCTTCGTGGGGGATCCTTAGAAATTATAATTGAGATTGCCGCTGGAGTATCTCACATGGGATACGGCGGACGAAGGTTGATACGATGCAGGAGCCAGCACGGAGGATTCGGGCACGGGCATGCCGTAATTTTGGCTGGTGACGGGGGCCGAGCTATATTGCTGGGCCACAGTCTGTTGCTGGGCACGGAGCACGTCCTGTTGCTGCTGTTGCATGAATCCCACGTGTTGTTGGGTTGAGTAGAAATTCGGGAGTCCGCCGGATGCCGGCTGATTCGACTGCGACTGCGACTGCAGCTGCGGCAACTGCGACTGCGACTGTTGTTGTCGTTGTTGTTGTTGTTGCGGCTGCAATCCGTTGTTGCCGACGAACACATTCGCGGGCTGACGCTGCGTTGCTGTTGTTGTCGTGTATCGTATGCCCGCGGCAAGTTGTTGTTGCTGTTGTTGCGGTTGTTGCAGATGGTGTTGTTGCTGCTGCTGCTGCTGCTGCTGTTGCTGCTGCTGCTGTTCCTCTTGCAACGGCTCGTGGTGCAGCTGGTGCAGCTGCTGGCCGGAGACATCGGGATAATAAGTGTAGAGCTTCTGCAGCAACTGTTGCTGCTGCTGTTCAAACTCCAATCGCTGACGCTGGTAATCAAGGAACGCCGCCTGCATCTGGTCGGCGTAGGTGGGTATATTAGCTGCAGCGGGGGCGACGGGCTGTGCTGTTGCAACAAATGGTTGCTGCTGCTGCTGCTGCAGCTGAGGCTGTGGCTGCTGCTGTTGCTGCTGCTGTTGCTGCTGGTGTTGCTGCTGCTGCTGCTGTGCCTGTTGCAGCAACTGTTGCTGCAGCTGACTGAGGACAGCTGGCGATTGCTTCGGCTTGATTTGCCGACTGCTGCCAACGGTTGGCTGCGGATATACAGCTGAATATTGTATTCCCGCTGGCGCGAGTCCGGCGAATTGAGTCGGATTTTGCTGCAAAGAGACGGAAACGGAAACCCCATGAAAAACCATACAATATATATCTCTCCTGCAGTTAAATACGTTGAAAACATGAGAAATATGAGCTAACACGACTTTTATATAGGTTATATAGCAGTTATATGATATAGTAGTTCGATCATTATGAAATTTGGTGGACCGGTAGATAATCAAAAATCGAAGGCTTTTATACACTTTCAGTCCAATACGTTAGAAAACATGGAACATATGGCAAAACCGATGTATGGTTATGTCGTCCATCCTTATGAAATTGGTATAGAATGACAAATCTTGGAATTATGTGAACTTTCAGTCCATTCTGTTGAAGACCAATGAAAATATGGGCAAAAACGACGTTAGGTTTTGAGGCAGCTTTATGATATAGTAGTTCGATCCTTATGAAATTTAGTGGGGCAACAGATAATAATGGATATTTGGAGTATGTAAGCTTTCAGTTCAATACGTTGAAAAACATGGGAAATATGGGCAAAACCGATGTATGCTTATACGGCAGCTACATGATATAGAAGAACTATCCTTATGAAATTTGGCGGAACGGTAGACAAAAACGAATCTGGGAAGTATATGATCTTTCAGTCTAATATGTTGGAAAACATGGGAAATATGAGCAAACACGATTTATAGTTTTTTGGCAGCTATATGATATAGAAGTCCGATCCTTATGAGATTTGGCGGTGTTCTTGGCCATTCTGAAACTAACTTTTGGAGGTCTACGGCGTCTCCTTCAATGCATTGCATACTTCGGACAAAGCGAATATACTATTTTTTGCCAAAAGGGTATAAAAAGATCTTCAGCGAAGGAAGCGAATATAAAGACAAATATTGCTTCAGGCTGTAACCCGATTGGGTTATGGCCACCATTTGTATTTATATATCTTTCTCGGGGCCTCAGTTGACCAGTGCATAGCACACATCCCGCCAAACAAGAAGTTTTGGGTTCAAGCCCCACTCATTTCGATAGGCCTGACCCTCTTGTGGAAGGAGAAGCTAGTTTGTAACGTAGGATTTGAAATCTACCCACGTCTAAGGAGATTTCTTCAGTGAAGGAAGCTGAAATAAAGACAAATAGTTCTTCAGCCGATGGCCCGATAGGGGTTTTATGGCCATATAATATTAATACTTTATCTATATTGTATTCTATTCTATTTACCAATCGATCACCATTTCCGCGATGTTTGCTAGTTCTCATTTTATGGTAATTTTTGATTTGGATTGCTTTGGCAATTGCAAGCACAATTTTTAATTTCGTAACTTGGTAATTTTGCACACTTTTTGATGCACTAAAAGAAATGTAAGAAAATTAAGAAAATAATTTCTGAAATTCTGAATCTAATCGAACGAAGCTAGTAAGTGAGACTGAACACTGAACGATACTGAGGTTCCCCTTGTCAGCTTCGATGGAAGGAAGTTTGATTCAAGGCCTACTTGGGCAACTATTTTTACACAGACAACCAAGTCGGGGTAGTCGCAGTGCCAATACCCTGTAGGATTGTGCTCAATACATATGGAAGAGTGGTACATTATGTTGTAGCTGCTCCCCAGAGGCTGACTGGCGTTGCAAACGGCAATCCCAAACGTCGGACATCGTATCGATACCCTGGCTATGCCTCATTATCAACGGGCAACTCTAGCATCCATAGCTCGAAATTTATGCGGTGTATGTGGTGTGATCAGATGAGATTGGTTTATTATGAGCTGCTGAAATCAAACGAGACTTTCACGGGGAAGGTATACCGACGGCAATTAATCCGTTTGAGCCGTGCATTGCAAGAAAAACGTCCGCAAATTTCGGATAGACATGACAAAGTAATTTTGCAGCACGACAACGCTCGACCCCATGTTAGATCGTTAAAGCTTACTTGGAAACAGTTGATCCTTCTAATATTTTCCGATCGATGGCTCATGGGCTGACAGATCAGCTTTTATCCAATTATGATGAAGTCTAAGAATGGATCGATTCATGGATAGCAAAACAAAGGCCAGAGTTCTTTCGACTTGAAATCCGGGATTTGCCAGAAGAATGGCAAAAAGTATCGGCTAGTGATGGACTATACGTTGAAGCGTAACTTTGTAACCTATTGTTCATACCAAAGCTTTAATGTTTGTCAAAAATCCACACGAATTGCGATTGCTTTCAAAACTGGTATATAGCCCTATATAGCCCTCTCTTTTTTCATGAAATTGATTTTAATTAGAGTAGAAAGTATGTATATTAAGTTTGATTTAATTTCTACCATGTTAATAACATTTTAGTGTTAAGAAATGTTTGAAGAAATAAAGAAAGAGACAAAAATAGTATGCATGAAGGCAGATTGGTAAGGGCGAGGTGCGAGGGAGAAAACAGACAATCTTACAAATTTTAGAACAATACGAAAACAAAAACACAAAAGTTATGGAAATGTCAAAAATTTGACAGAATATTAAAAAGAAAATTCGACGAAGCAGGCTGTGCGAGGGAGACCATCATATGAAATCAAAATCAAAATCTGAAACCCTATCAGTTCCACAATATCACAGCTGGGAATCATTTTAAATTGAAAAAACAAAAGAAATTATAATATTATAAAAAAATGCCGCAAATTTTGTTGGATGAAGAAAATTCGATGGATCGGGCAGCTAATACAGAGGAAGTACTGGGCAACAAAGAGAATGAAGTGAATCCCCCCTTTTTCGATGCAGAGCAGACTCTGGAGAATCAGGAGCAGCAACCACTTGGGGCAGAGCTGCCCCTAGAGGCTGAAGGACTAGAGGCCGACGAGTTGCGCCCAATCGGGCCAATGCAGGAGCCGAATGATGCTGGAAATCAGAATCTAGTATTGGATGATAATCCCCTATTGGATGACTCGCTTGATTATGCTGCTTTTATACTGGATGATACTGCTTTCTATACGACTTTTGTATATCCAGTGATGCAGTGGATCCAGGAATTATTTGATCTGTTCTTGGTTTTTGCTTTATTGTTTGCCAAGTATTTTATAGCCGCCTAAAGGCTGGTTAACGAGATGAGATATAAATGTTATAAACATTAGATATTCAATATATTTGTCTTATATATGCTACACAGGGGCCTCGGTGGAACAGTGCATAGCGCAGTGTTCCGTCAAACTAGAGGTGTGGGCTTGAGTCCCACTTAGTACTTAGGCTGTGGCGTAGGATTTCAACTTGAAATCGAGTCAATACGTTAAGGATTGTAGAAAATATATTCACTTATTTATTTTAGGGAGGACCAAGGATGGAAAAAAGTGTTGTATGCCACTTTTTGTATAGAGTCTATTGGCACCTACATACCAAATTTCATGATGACAAGCATACAATTTGCGGCTGTAGGGCATCTAATAGTCGAGCAACCACGGGAATGTTTCATATATTTCAGATTGGATCGAAAGATGCGCTGCACGCGATGTAGAATCGTTTGGGGATTGGCCCATAAAATGGCTGGCCATGTGGCCCCTGGAGCACAGTTTCGAAGATGCAACTGCTGGAGCACCTGGTGTTGCTGCTGGCGCTGCTTACGGGCAGTGCTTGGACACGCAGCCAGCCTGACAGTCCGCTCGAGCAAATGGCTTTGGGCGCCATGAATATATATGGTAATCAGCTGCTGAGCAACCTGCAGGAGGGTCAAAAGGCTACGGGCCAGATGAACTATGATACGCCGCTCGTGGTGTTCCGCTCCAAGACAGATCTGGGCTATGGCGATGTCATGCGACCCATCAGCTTGGATGATTCCGATGAATCGGCGGAGCGGCGACGACGTCGACGTAGACGTCGCAAACGTGCACCATGCTTTAACATGATGATGACCACAACCGAATCGGCGGAGGAAGTGGAGGCCCGCAAGCGTCGTGCGGCACGTAAACGTGCGGCCACCGACAATGCCTCCAGATCACGCATCATGAAGAAGAAGACGAAGAAGAGTGGGCTGCGGCAACGTCGTCAGGCGGAGGAGCAGCTGAGCTCAGCCCGGCAACTGGCGGAGAATCTGGGTGAACGGGTACAGGGTATGTGGGTGGCGTTTGTGGACAACGTGGCGGATGTGGTGCAGCAGATGCGGCAACAGATCAAAGGAGCTGCAGCACAGGCTGGCAATTAAAATTTTTCAAAAAATTTCACCAAAAATTTTTGTTAATTTTTTTTAAACATTTTTTTTCCACAATTTTTTAAATAAAAGCGCAAAAAATCTATTTCCATGTCAAGTTTTTCCTAACAATATCCAATTTTCCATGTCAAACATTTCCGCTTTGTCACGCTGCACGCAATCTTTCCATACAAAAACCGCTTTGCAGCTAGAAGTTAGCCACAGTTTTAGCCATGTTTTACCACTGGCCACATTTAGCCATTTTATTGGCCGCTTTTTGGCTTGTTTTGTGCGCCTCCCAAGAGGATTTGGAACTGGATTTCTCCAATGAATATGACGATGTGCGTCCGAATCTCATGTATCCGGATGTGCCGCGTCTGGACAAGCGTCTGAGTGCCGCCGCCCAGGAGTTTGGGGAGAACATTAAACATGCCTGGCAGTCGATGATCGACTCCTTTCGCAGCTATTTCGATGAGCTGAAGGATCTATTTGCCGTCGGGGTCAATGACAATGTGGAGAGCTTTCCCCTGGAACCGTGATTGTAGTTTGGTAAATTTTTGTATTTTTGTACTTGGAGGAAATATATTACGTATATGTTTCAAAAGAAAGAAGCGGCATTTTGAATGGAAAAGGCTTGGGAAGTTTCGGAAGATTCCAAAGGACTCAGATGTCGCTTTAGCCACTGTCAGATGTTATTCGACTGTGAGAGCGGCTTAATCTAGAGCCAGAAATTAAATTTTAGACTCGGTTCTCCATTTGCGGCACTGCAATATTTAAAGATCCATAAATTCTAGAGTTATAGGTCAAACGCCTTGAAATTTTGAGGAATGTTAGTAATAAGCACATTCTAAAGATTCTCAAAATTTCATAATTATTGACTGAATATATAGAAAGGCAGTATATTCCTAGTTATAGAAAATGTGCGCCAGGCCACATTTAGGTTGTATATTAAATCAAATAGATTATGACATTAATTTGCAAATAATAAACAGTCATTTATTTGATTTAGAAACGCGTTTTCGACAAGGTGATCATTCTGAAATTTTTAGAATAGCTTTAGGACGTAACCATAAACATATAAACATAAGTTCATTACGTCAAGAACAGTACTGTGTGTGAAATTTAAAGTTTTTGAATTTTCGGGAGATCAAACTATGGTGTATGAAAATTTTGGATGCCATTTTCTATATAGTACCTATGGGCACCCACATACCCCATTTCAAGTGTCTTACATGAATATTTTGACTGTTATACATGTTGCTTCACATTCCGGGAGGAGGTGTATACTATAAGGTAATGCTGGACATGCTTAGAAATATATCTAGGGAATGTATGGTATAAGATATTCAGTGTCTTTTCGACTGAAAGACATGCCTTAGCTGTATCAGAATGCTGTAATCCAAAGCGGATTAAAATTTTATATATTATAGCCCATGGTCTGATACCAAAGTAGTAAAGCCAATTAAAAAGTGTGATTAATGTGCAAAGCTCAAAAATCGCGCAAAACATATTTGTTCCACGCCGGAAAATCAGGTGATGAGCGTTGAAAACTTCCGTGTTTGAATGTTCCGTACGGAATGATAAGTGCCACAGCTGTGATTTGTGATTAGCGCTTGCCAAGAGGGGTGAAGAGTGGGGCGGATTGTGGGCGGATTTGTGGGGGACAGTGAGGTGGACAGTGAGGCGTACAGTGGGGCAGACCGACAGACAGGCAGACGGACAATTGGACAAGCAGCGAACACGCCACAGTGTGATTACAAGAGATGTTGCCTGAGATTGCGGTCTCTTTGGGTCCGCGCCGGATGCACTGGCTCTCTGCGGACGGAATGTGATCACAATTATTTCGGACTGGGCGAGCGGGCGCCCCATTCATATTGCGTTTTGCTAATTATCCAAATGGAAGCCCAACCGCACTTAAATAGGCCGCGTCGAGTGGCCTCCCCCAGTATTTCCATGTGGAACGTGTAGAGATTTTCACGGAAATGAATTGCATTGGACCCGCTTTGCTGTTGTTGTCGTTGTTGTACGTGGCTTGCATTGAAGCCAGGCCGCAGGTAAGTGCCCAGTGCCACGCCCCGCCCGCAAACAGTCCAATAACACTGTGTTTACCCAGGATCTGGGCACCGGCATGATGCTGGCTGCAGCCCAACTGAAGGATCTGGTGGAGACCGGAGCGGCGGCCCGCAATGAGAAGAGCATCGAGGTCTTCGGTCAGCGGATGAGCAACAGCATGCAGATTGGCTTTGGAGATGCAGTGCGTCCGACTGGCCAGCGACGACGTCGCCGACGACGCAGCAGCCGGAAGAACCTTAACCCCATAAAGGCCACAGTTGCCAAACAATTGCGAATCTTGACAAACACTTTGTAAAATACAAAAATTTTTATGGCAAAATTCTACTTGTCCATCGAAATGTGTTGGGAAAGTGCTTGAATTTTTTTCTCAGTGTTGTAAAACTTGACAGTTTCTAACAGAGTTGCTTAGGAATCTGTGGCCTTATATAGGTCCTTTGTTAGGGCCTTATGAAGGAGATTATGTAGGGCCTTCTGTAGAGGTTTTTTATGTAGTGTTTTCTGTAGTACTTTATATATAGCCTTATGTAGGGTTTTGTGTAGGACCTTATGTATAGACTTATGTAGGGTTTTATGGAGGCCCTTATGTGTAGCCCTATGTAGGGTTTTGTGTAGGACCTTATGTATAGACCTATGTAGGGTTTTATGGAGGCCCTTATGTGTAGCCTTATGTAGGGTTTTGTCTAGGACCTTATGTATCGACCTATATAGGGTTTTATGGAGGCCCTTATGTGTAGCCTTATGTAGGGTTTTGTCTAGGACCTTATGTATAGACTTATGTAGGGTTTTATGGAGGGTCTTATGTAGGGTCTTATGAAAGGTCTTATGTAGGGTTTTATGGAGGGTATAATGTAGGGTCTTATGTATGGTCTTATGTAGGGTCTTATGTAAGGTCTTATGTAGGGTCTTATGTAGGGTCTTATGTAGGGTCTTATGTAGGGTCTTATGTAGGGTCTTATGTAGGGTCTTATGTATGGTCTTATGTAGGGTCTTATCTAGGGTCTTATGGAAGGTCTTATGTAGGGTCTTATGTAGGGTCTTATGTAGGGTCTTATGTAGGGTCTTATGTAGGGTCTTATGTAGGGT
>JBANCY010000110.1:16964-38376 GCA_037040045.1 Phorticella flavipennis | reverse complement strand
CTTATGTACGGTCTTTTGTGTGACATTTATTAGCTATTTCTATAGGACTTTATGTAGTGCCTCATGTAGGAAATCTAGATGAATTTCAGAGGCATAAAGCCCCAAAGAGTGAGTGAAGAATCTTTGGGACATAGTCAAAAACTTGACCACCAACATTTGAAGGTGCCTCCTAAGCGTCTGGAGCTCTGCCCCCAAAAAGGAGCACCCTGTATGCTTCAAAAATTTCGATTGCCAACTTGACAGTTGGTTTGCTCTGGAATTGACATGACTTTATCTCTGCTTTTGAGCTTGAGTTAACTGCATTTTGCCCTTCAACCCGGCACAGACAGGACTGACCTATCTAGAGGAGGATGACAGGAGGATGTGACAGGGTGGCTTAGTTGTTTGGCCAACGGGCGCCACGACTTACCAGCTGCTGCTGTTGCTGCTGTTGGTCCAGAGTCTGGGGCTGTTGCTTGGCGGCGCCGTAGTAACGCGTGAAGCTCTGCTGCAGTCCGGGCGCCTTGAGGGTAAACGAGTTCGTGTTGGCGTCGGTGTGGAAGGATAACTGGGCGTGGCACGCCTCCTGCTGGAGGCTAAAGAGCAGCAGGCACAGACTCCACAGGGCAAGGCGACCGCTCCGGCTGTCCATGTTGAATGATTTATGTTCTCGTCCGGCAAATGCAAATGCCTATATAATTGTAATTGATTCAACAGTTGCCACGTTACGTTGCACCCTTTTTGGCCGTAATTAATGTGCCACACGGTATAACCGATTAACCGATACGATGCTCCCTGCGAAGCGGTTGCAGTTGGTCCAAAATTGTGACTGTGCGTTGCCCGGCGGCGGCTTAAACGTTTTATACCTCGTTTTGGCCCAACGCTTTGGGCCAACATTTCGGTCCAACACTTTTGGCCATTTACTTGGCATGCAACGAGCGACCCATCGGGGGCTACTGGAAAATTTATTTACGGCATTGCAAGTCGTAGCCCCCTCACACTCCCCCCATCCCGTGGTGCGTGAGCTGCCCCCGCACACCACGCACTTAGCGCAGACACCCGAAGCACTCGAACCCAAAACTCAAATTGAATTAGGTCCCCCAGTCCCCGGTCTGGTCGGGGGCCTGGGGAGCATTACAAGTGTTTAAATTGAGCTTGAGTGTTGCCAATTGGCGTTTAAGACCCGGGCATATGAATGCTTCCGCCTTTGGGCAGCTGAAAGTGGAAGTATTTTAACTTCAGATGGAGCTATAAATAACGGAACGATCTATTAATGAAAACCTTTAAGTTTCAAGAGCTTGGAATATCTATTAAAATTTAAAACAATATATAAATTATAAATGTGAACTTTGTTCAGTGTAAAGTAAGTTTAGAAGTTAGGGAACATTATCTTTGGCACGCCGAACATTTGTATGCTCTTTTCGGAAATCTGGTTTAGTGTATAGAAATATTCAATATAAGAATTTACTTGTCTGAAACTGCTTAAAAAACTTGTGAATTTTCAATCCAGCTTGAAAAAATATAGATATATTGACACAAACGACTTTTGGTTATATGTTATAATAGTCCGATCTTTTTTAAATTAGGTAAAGCAATAGATAATAAATTAATCTTATGGGTGTGTGAGCTTTCTATCCAATAGTTGGAAAAACATGTGAATTAGGCATATATGACATTTGGTTATAAGGCAACTATATGATATAGTAGTCTCATCTTTAAGAAAATTAGTAGAGCTGGAGATAATAAAGAATCTTAAGTGCGTGTAAGCTTTCATTCAAATAGCTAGAAAACCATGGGTATTATAGACAAAACTGGCATTTGGTTACAGGGTAGTTATATGATATAAAGTCCGATCCTTAAAAAGTTTGGCAAAGTAGTGGATAATTAAAAGTATGCGGGAACTTTCAATCTAATAGTTAAAAAAATATGAATAGGCTTAAGCAGAACTTTGGTTATAAGGCAGCCAAGGAATATAGCAGTCCGTTCTTTAGGAAATTTGGTACAGTTGGGAATCTTAAGTGTTTGTAAGCTTTCGCTGGAAAAACATGGGACAAAACTAACTTTTGGTGATAAGGTAGTTATATGATATGGAAGTCCGATCTTTATAAAATTTAGTGGGACGATTGATAATAAAAAAAATTAGGTGTGCGTAATATCCAAATGCAATAGCTAGAAGAACATGTGAAATATGGGTAAGTGAATATAGTATGTTCTTCGAGAAGAATATAAAAGTTATGATGTTGAATACCTATAAGATTATTATTATTATTCTATGGTCGTGTCAAAGCCTGAACACATTTTTTTCCTTCAATTTAGCTTCCTTCACTGAAGAATTTATTTTACGTGGGTGGATTTTAAATCCTACGCCACATCCTAGTTTTTCTAGGAGAGTCATGCCTATCGACATGAGCGGGACTTGAACTCGCCTGTCTTGTTTGGCGGGACTGTGCGCTATCCACTGGTCCACCGACGCCCCTATAAGATTATTATATATTATACAAAATTTTCATGATCATTCAATAAAGCAGCCTAGGCGACTTTTATCATAATCTTTACAAGTCGTGCTATAATTCGGAGATCATTTCAGTTCAACAGTAACAGAGCTGAGGAAAACTACGGGAAAAAATAATATTTTTTAAAAATGTCGCAAAAATTGTTGGACGATGAAAAATCGGGCGATGGTCCAATTGGTGAAGCAGTTAATATAGAGAATGTTCTGGGCGACAAAGATAATGCCGTAGCACCCTTGCTGAATGTAGAATCCAATGAAGAAACTCCGACCAACAACATGGATAAATTGGAGCAGCCGAATGAAGAACAACTCGGGGAGTCATTGGAAGTTCCATCGCAGGCCATTGGGGATGAAGGAGCCCTGGCAAACCGCTTGCCACCATTTCTCGTTCACGTTAACAATCACCCGGATGATGACGATATTTTTGATGACGTTATTGATGTGAACTCTTTTGGATATTCATTGCCTACGGACAATGATTTGATTGATATGTTTTTGTGGTTGTGTGTCTTGATTTTAATCTTTAGTCCGTTGAAATTTGATGCCTACAAATTTGTGTTCTGTTAACTTTATCCTGTTAGCTGTTAACTTTTCGATATTTCCAAATTTCCAATATGCTCATAACTTGGATGATCTTTATCATTTGGATGTGTATTCAAGATTATATATTATTAAATATGGAATAAAGCTTTAACTGAAATTTCATAAGGATGTGGTAAAGAAAAACAGGTTAGTTCCGAAAGGGCAAGAGGAAGATTAGCATTAGATGATTCGGCTAGCAATTAACTTGTATACTCTGATGCTAATTGAAAATTGGGCTTATGGGCATAATAAGTTTGTGCAAATGTATGTAAAAGGCAGAAGGAAGTGTAGTAGACCTCATAACTCAGACCCGAGTCGATTTAGCCCTGTCCATCTGACCGTGCTTCCGTCCGTCCTGTATGAACGCGTCGATTTCGAAGACTACAAAAGCTAGAGATTCCAAACTCATTGAGAACAGTATATAAAATATACAGATAAAACAAAAATTTTGTTCATATTAAAACGATCTTCTGAAAATTTAAATGGTCTCCATAATATCTACAGTTCTTAACATAATGATTTGAATTTAGGATTATATATTAATGACTCTTTCATTAAAAATTTCTGATAATTTCATAACGATAAGCAAAGAAGTTATATGATTTAAAAGAGGCCGAAAACGGGCCAAAATGGCCAAAGCTAAAAATTTGATTATGTCAACTGGTAGCTTAACTATTAGAACTAGAGAAACCCAATGAAAGTTCTATAGTACTTTCTATGTGTTCTGTTTTTCTATCAATTTTCGATAGCAAACCTAATACCCACAGTTCCTTACATAATGATTTGGGTTTTGGATTATTTGTTAATGAATATTTCACAACGCAATCCTGAAAATTTCAGAACGATCTTATAGTAGTCGCCGGAGTAATCTGATATAGAAGTTGTCGGAAACGGGCTATTACTTGAATTTTAGTTTTTAGACTAATATTTGAGCATATTGAAATGTTTGCCAAACACTTCAAATGACCCATCAAATTGTTATATAATACCATAATTTATTTATTATTATAATAATTCACTTTCTTCTTTTAATGTGGCGCCAAAGAAGCGCCAAAACTCGCCAAGAAATGTGTTTGGAATTTGAATTGAATTGGGACAACAAAAACAACAATTACAGGGTATACATTTGCTGGCAATTTCAATACAAATTGAATAAGGGCCGCTTGTTGCTTGCATAACACTGACCGAAAAAAAAAGAAAAGGAAAGCCATAAAGTAGGAAAGTTTTGGGTAGGGGAGACTTGGTTGGGGGCTGAGCCGGGGGCCTAAGCTAGATATAAAACCGGCATAAAATGTTGTTTATCGGCAACGTGCGTGGCATAAACAAGTTGCAACCGGCGATTTCGCTAATCAAACGCCCGCGTTGAGTCCACTTGGAGAGGCGTTAACTGGCCTCAAGTCGATAGATTTGGTTTATCGATAAACGCAGCGGGGTTAAGGCCAAAAGTTGAGACATTTCATCGTTGCAACTGCATTCCCAATTGGCGGGGTCTGGTTTTGGCCAGCTTTTGGAACGATTATGAAAGACAAGCCATGTCCGAGTTGGCATGTTGTGTGTGTGTGTTTTTAGGTGTGTGTGTGTGTGTTTGGCGTTCACATTGCGTATACGTGATCCACATAAATTGTTTCGGACGCACGCTCCGATATACTCTTTTCGGAGAAAATGGTATGCTCACTTTGTCCGAAAGTATGTAATGCTTTGAAGGAAACGTCGTAGACACAGGCTCAATTTTGGGCTATCTTAAAGAAACTTGGCACATAGCCTTCTTTTGTTATGTGTCAGCACATTTGTCGAATCACTGTATCATATAGCTGTCATATAACAAAAAATCGGTTTTGCCTATATATCGCATGTTTTCTAACATATTGGACTGATAGCTTCCATACCCCCAAAATTCAATACTATCACTGCACCAAATTTCATCATGATGGGACTACTATATCATATAGCTGCCTTATAACCAAAAGTCGTTTTTGCCCATATTTCCCTTAGTTTTCAACGGATTGGACTTAAAACTTACTTATTCTCAAGACTCGTTATTAACTACCACTTCACCAAATTTCATAAGGATCGAACAACGATATCTTATAGCTACCATATAACCAAAATTCGGTTTTACCCATATATCCCATGTTTTCCCACTTATCGGACTCAAATCTCCGACACTCCCAAGATTCGTTATTATCTACCGCTTCACCAAATTTCAAGAGGATCGGACTACTATATCATATAGCTGCCATATAACCATAAATCGGTTTTGCCCATATTTCCCATTTTTTCAAACGTATTGGACTGAAAGTCTCCAAACCTCCAAAATTCGTCATTTTCTATTCCTATCTTCGAAAAGAGTATGAAATTTTCGGAGCGCTGAAGGTAATCGTTCCCTAGTCGTTTTCATTTCGTTTCATTTGCGACCATCGCATTCGCAATTGAAAGCGCATTTCATATGATTGAAAGTTGTTTATGTGTGTCATTTGCCACTGCCTCACGTAGAGCCATGGCACCTCTTCCCCCCTACTGCCCGGAGACCACAACGAGTCCAAGCCCCTCCACCATCTAGCTCCATGTGGTCCGCTCCCTGGCCCATGCCCCATGCCCCATGCCCCAGGCCCCAGGCCCCAGGCGTCAAATGGTTATGCGTTGACAGGCATGAGAATTGCGAATGGCCCGGCGTTTGGACCTGCCCTCGATAGGGGGTCTGTGAGGGGGTTTTCGATCTGGCCAGTTACACTCAATTGACGATTTAATCCGCAGTATGCCAATGAGCCGACAATGAAGCGACAACAACAACGAGCAATTTGAGCTCTGCAAATGGTATTTGCCCACAATTGTCTAATATTTTGTCGATTGTTGGCAACTTCCATTACACTTTGGCTGTTACCAAGTGTTACCAAACTTGGTACAAAGTGGTACAAAAAGTGAATGACTTCCACATAAACCTAAAGAAGAAAGATAATACCTAACACTACGGGGCTATTTGTGCGGAATTTTAAAAAAGACCGCACTGATTTTATTAGCATAACAAGTCATCTGCTACATGAAAATTTGAAAGAGCAATTTTTTCAGTTCCTGTGAGGCGATCGTTTTGAAACTTGGAGAATTCTGAGTTAATACAGAAATTTAACAATATAAGAATTTTGAAAGCATTAGCTGAAGGCATATAGAAAATATTGGCAATCACGATTACCAGTTATATGAAAATACACAATAATCTGAATAGGCCAGTGTATTGAATCCGAACTCGAAATGTTACCGATCTTATAATTTAATAATTTTTCCAAATTTTTTTGGATTTTAAAAAAATAATTAAATTTATAAGCCCAAAATCGTAACTTTTTTCCATTTTTGTGAAAATTATAAGGTGCTGCACATTTGTCGGAGGTGGTCAGATTGGGCCATCATAACATATAGTGTCCATTCTGGATTATGCCTATAAATCGCATGTTTCTGAAGCTATTGGATAAAAAGTTCACATATACTTAAGATTCTTTATTATTTATCAATCCACCAAATTTCAAAAGTATCAAACCACTATATCTTATTTTTCCCAAACAACTAGTCCATTTAGCACAAAGTATTGCTTTTGAATTCGTCAAAAATGAAACGAAATCTTTGACGTGCCCAGGATAATCCTTACTTAATTGCTTGATTCCAATTTAAAATGCCAGCCCCCCACAGTCCATCCTGCCCGTCCGCTAGTTTTCGTCTAATCTCTTTTGCTCCAAAAACTCACTCAAAAACTTGTCTTGTTTGTGGCTTCAACAATATCATCTGGTCGGATTCATTGTGCTCCGTGTTGGCCACAATTCGATGTTGACAAATGTCCGGGGTGGCACCTGCCCGCGGCGCAAACTGGGAGAACTTTGAACGCGACTCACAAAAGTAAGAGACCTTTTCATTTTTTATGTCCGGGAACAAACGCAGCACATGAAATGCTTGTAATTTTACGATTATGTCATGGATCATAAAGCAGCATAAAGCCAAAAAATAATAAAGAAGTAAGCAAGGACTATCTTCGGCTCCCCGAAGATTCCATACTCTTTTCGAAGACAGCAGTAGATAAAGAATCTTGGGAGTATGTGAACTTTCATTCAAATTGCTTTGATAACATGAGAAATATCGGCAAAACCGACTTATGGTTATTTGATACGATATAAAGCTCCGAACCTTATGAAATTTGGTGGAGCGGTAGACAATAATAAATCTTAAAAGTTCGTAAGCTCTCAGTCCAATACATTGAAAATCATGAGAAATATGGGATAAAAGCGTCTTTTCGTTATATGGCAGCTATATGATATAGTCGTTCTATCCTTATGAAACTTGGTGGAGCGGTAGATAATAATGCATCTTGAAAGTTTGTGAAAACATGGGATATATGGGCAAACCCGAGTTATGCTTCTATGGCAGCTATGTGATTTTGTGGTCCGATCCGATGGGTTCCGACAAATGTGATGATGCATAACAAAAGAATGATGTGATGTGCCAAGTTTCATAAGGATAGCAGACGGACAGACAGTCGGACGCACATATAGACGGACATGGCTCAATCGTTACCTTTTGTCCTTCTGAATGTAACTTTCGGAGGTTTACGATGTTTCCTGCTATGCTTTACATACTTTCGGACAAAGTGAATATACCATTTTTTTCGAAAAGGGTATAAAACGAAAATCACAAAGAAAAATGTACAAAAGAAGGAAAAGTCAAGGGAATTATTATGACCAAAGGCCAGCGCCAAGAAGTGTTTAGTCCCGTGTCTTGGCCTGGTCAACGGCTGGGAAATCGGGAAAAAATCAGGGACGCGTCGGGACGGGGATGCCGTTAGCTCTCGCATATATTCAGTTTGCTAAATAACGGTACTTAATCATTTTACTGGGTCATCCGAAGGCAACGCCGCTGCCAACTGACCCAAGAAACTGGAGCAGAGCTTGCTTTTTGGAGCACAAAGAGAGAGAGAGAGAGAGAGAGGGAGAGCAGATAGAGCCATGGAGCCATGGAGCCATGGAGCCATGGAGCATGCTAACGATTTGAGGCTGTTAAACCCAAAGCCTGAACTTTTGAACTCGCACACTGACCTCAATGCACACACACACACACACACACACACACAAACATACACGCACTAGTACTCCCTGGGTCCCCCCTTACTGGACGAACAGTTCCATGTTTGGGGCGAGTTTATTGCGCTGCAAATTATTTTGGCTGCTTTTTTCACTTTTGCATTTGCCCAGATTAAATTGAGGCGACACCGCCACGTGGCCAGAACCTGCCTCACTTTCCCACTTTCCCACATTCAGCTCCAACTCCAACTCCAGCTCCAGCTCCATCTCCCTAACCAAATACAGCTGCGGCTGCAGCTGGTCCTGATAGCCCATGACTCGGCCTCTGACTGAGGATTGGGGCAGGACCTGAACCTGGTCCTGGGCTTGGGGCCTCGGGCTGGGCCAGGGTCTGTGGCTGCCCAATCGCATCCGCATTCGGATTCAGATTGGGTTTGGGATTGGGATTGGGATTGGGATTCGCATGCCGCACGCAGCTTACCTAGGCCAACACCCAAAGACAAACAGCAGGCGTCGGACCTTTTTATGGCACTGCTCGACCACAGTGGGTCGAAAGCCTAAGAAAATGCTAATTCAAGCTGAAAAGAAGATAGAGTGCCGCAGTCGGCAGTGCTCGACTGCGGAAATACCCTGATTTCAGTCAAGGAATACCGATACGTTCTCCCAATACAGTCACACACGTACACACATAAACACTTTTACCATTATCATTATGATAAGGATTGTACAGATTATAAGCACCAATTTAATTAAGGAGGGACCAAATTTGGATAGAAAAACATTTTGGATGCCACTTTCTGCATGCTATCTATGGGCACCCACATACCAAATTTCATGGATCTTGCATAAAAATTGTGGCTGCTGTACACATTTCGTCACTTTCCGGAAAAATGGAGAGGTGTATCAAAATTTTGGCTAATTCCATTCAGCAGTTTCGATAAATGCTCTATAAATGCCAAAGTAATGGCCATTTTATCGAAATTCGATTTTATCGATTATCGTGCGAAGGGGGCGTGGCATCCGAAATTTTAAACAATTTTGTACTGCGTATGCTAAACACAGATCTTCATGACAAATTTGGCTTCTCTAGCTTTTGTAGCTCCCGAAATTGGCGAATTCACACAGACGGGCGAACAGATGGACTTAACTATTTCGACTCGGCTATTGATGCTGATCAAGAATATATATGGGGTCTGCCACGCCTCCTTCTCCCATTATTATTATTATATGGCCATAACAACCTTTTCGGATCAAAACTTGAAGCCCTATTTTCCTCTATTCTCGAACCTCGATCCTTTTGTTTGGCGGGACAGTGCGCTATCCACTGATCTATATCAGGGGGAAAATACAAGATATTGTGTTCAGTCATTCCAAAATGTTGACTTTCGGGCCGAATAAGCACATTCTGCTTCCATCCAACTGTGCTGCAAACTGGATAGACTGGGAATCCTGAAGCTATTTGTCCTGACTGATACCGAAAACTTACCATGTTCCCACTTTATCTTCTCTATACGCAGCTTTTCTCTATATATATAACTATATAACGACCCACTGTATAAATCTCTTCAGCTCAGGAAACTTGAAACTCTGCAGAATCAACCGTCGCGCTCCTTAATACTTCCGACAGGGGTCTACTTACGCTTGGCGCATCCATTTTGTCCCACTGTGCAGTGTGCTGGAAATCCAAGTAAAAAAAGGCGATGCAGCAAAATTGCGTTTTTTTTTGGCTTTTTTTTAACTCACATAAAATTTTTTTTATTAGTTTCTCTCTTTGTTTCATACACCAAATACAAATACCAAAAAAAACAACCGTATTCAATATACGCACAGATATAATATGTATGTAGGTTCTATATATTATATATAGAGATATATATATAATATTACATGTATTGTATAGACTTATTTATGTAGGGACTTAAATTTTATGGGCCTCTATCTTGTCTGCCTCCGTCTCGTCTGCCTCTATCAACGTCATGGTCAACGCTTTCCGCCTCTTCCCCAGACCCAGCTTAGCTGTAACTGTATTTTTGTAGATCGATAATTATCATAGATAATTCAGTTACATACAAATATACAGATATATTATATATATATATAAATATAGACTTAAAAAAAGACTAGAACAATTTTAGTTTGGAATGAAAACCAGTCCAGTTCTTTAGCTTTAGTTTTAGTTTTAGACTTAATCCGTAGAGTTCAGAGTTCCGGAATGGATTTTTTAATATAATAGTTTTATGAGTGTCAAAAAATTGGGCTATTCTTGTCCCATGCATGCAGTTTTCTTTAAGATAATTATATAATACAAGTTTACTAGGTTTTGGGAGTTTTTCCACTTTTTTGGAACTCATTTTTTGACTTGTATTTTATAACATTTTTATTACTATTTCTTTTTACTAAAAACATTGATAAGATTTTTAAAAACATTTGCACAACATTTCATTAATATTTTTATTAGTATTATTATCATAAATATCATAATTTAAGTTTTTACTGTATGGTAATAAGCCTGGATAGGGCTGTCTCTGGGACGTATCCTTCAACCAGGCGTTTTATAGGAAAAGTATACAAACCTTTTCAAATTTTTTGTTGTAAATCAGTTTAAGCATTAACAAAGTTTCGATATTTTTAGAGTTCTTCAATTTTCAGAGGTTTCTTATGGCTTGGCAATAAAGTCATGTCGTATTCCTCAAATATCTATGAACTTAAGCATATTCAAGCACTGAAAATAATCAGATATGCTGAAGGTTTTGTTTCTAAGCTCTGCACGATAAACAGTCGATTATTAATCGATAACATTTATAGAAACTATATTGATTTGATCAAAATTGGTCTAGTTTGGTATTGTACTTCGAATAAAAAAGAAAAATTGTTCATGAAATCTTTGGATATTTAAAGGTAAACCTTTGTTTTATACTTTTTTTAGAATTTAATTGAAAATTTTATAGAATTTGTCAACATATAATATGGTTAACCGATCCCAAATGCGCCGATCTTTCCAACACTTTTTAGTAGCTCCTGAAGTATAATCAATGAATTGAAGGAATTAGAAACTACATAGACACCAACTGAATACTATATATTCCATATTTTTTCCACTCTATAAAATTTTAGCCAATGTTTTTGTGTTTCTCAACGATTTCTTTTCAAACTCAATTTCAAAATTGGAATACCCATATTTTTATACCCTGCTTTATTTGCTATGTATGTACTCTACATATTTCCTATACTACTATGACCCAAGCCTACGAATTTCAAATTTATTGGTCAATCGATTCCTGAGCTCTGATTCTTGAGTGATTTTTGATTTCCGGCGACATCTCCGAAGCAATTCTCCTCGTAGAAATGAAGAAATCGTCCAAACTCAAAAAATAACATATCATTGGTAAGTTTATAAGTATAGTTCGTGATTAACCGTAAATACACCCATATATAGTATGTATCCTGACGGTCCACTCTCTCAAAGGTTCTATCTCCTACACTTTAACATCGATTGTCTTGAAACTTTCAGAAAATATTCAAAGCATAACATTGTATTTGGAAAAAAGGTAATGAAATTACCTTTATAATAGCAAGAAGTTATCGAGGTATCGATAATTCTATTTTACCTTTTGATCAAGTGCTCAAAAATGTTCAATAACTCAAATATGTGCTATGAATATCGAAATTCTATGGGATTGTTAAAACTTTTATCAGGTTACTAACAAAATTTCAACCTAACAAATTTCATTCAAAGAACCGACATGACTTTCTTGCCAAGCAAATAATTGCTTAACTGGTTTTATAAGTAAATATAATAGTTTCTCAAATGCACTGGAACATATTATATTTTATACAATATATTCAATAGTTCTTATAGTTATAGTCCCATATAGTATAGGACTCGACAGGACTAGAAGCAACGTGGCCAATCAATCCCAAATTTTATTGGACTTTACTGTTCCCAAATTTGGGAGTATTTCAGATACTTTGGCTGTTTCTGTGTGGAAAATTATGCTCTGCAGAGTTGCTAAACATGGCTCGATGCTACTTAAAACTCTAGTTCCTAATCCACAAAAAAAAAATCTCATTATATTATTTTGATTTTTGTGTAAACCACAAAAAGTTTTACTTTTGAAAAATGCAGCAAAACTCGAAAAATTTGTTGGCAATTCGTTGTTTATCAAACTGAAGCCTAAGCTCTATATACTATATAGAAAAAGAAGCCAGATTTGGCTAGACAACATGAGTGTGTGTGTGTGTGTGTTTTAGGCCTATTTTTATGCCATTTTTCGGGACACATTTTGCCCTCTGAAACTTGACACATTTTCCAAATGTAACATTTATTTTGCAGCTGATCAATATCAATATATCTATATATATATATATATATATATATATGTTTTCTATAGGGTATATAATATTTATATACACTTTGTTTTTCAATATTTCATAATTTTTATATAATATAATATTTCAGTTTTAGTTTAAAATTGTAACATTTATTTGTTCGCTTGGCACATTTTGCATGCATTTTGAGCTTTGGCTCATCCAAAATTTTTACCATTTCTTCCATTTCCCTGTGCCACTTTAACGGTTTTTTCTCCAAACTTAATAACAGTTAATAATATTATAATTTTATAATATATATATTTGATTTTCAAGTTGAATATGCAACATTAGTTAGAGTTCAATATGTTTATAAGTATTTTTTGTCAACAACAAAGTTAACAAAACAATTATATATGTTTTGCACTGCGAGGGTTGCTATTTGTATTCCTAGCCTAGGAAAGTTTTTGACTTTTAAACAGCCCACTATTAGTTGTTCTACAAAATTTATGTATTTTGGTTTTTTTTTTGCAGAAATTGAGCTCAAATCGAGCCAATTTTTGAAATTGAAATCATTCACACGATGCTTTGAGATCAGAGACAATATCTTCAAGATCGGGGAGAATACCTCATGAAGTCTATACTATCCCTGTCAGCCCTACAAAGTATGTATATCTTCAAAATTTGTATGATTGAAATAATTGAGCAAATCGATAGGTCAAATACAGTGGAATTGAAATGCCCTTATAATAAGTTCTTATACCTTTTTGGAGCATCAATCAATCCATTGATCATATTTTACCATACAAGCTCCCTCTGTTTGAATTATACCTTATCGAATGAGGTAATAAAAAATAAGGAAGAATTATCTACTTATCCCTAATTTAAATGCAATTTTTTGATATTGGGGAAGTTCAACCTAAACTTCTAAATAGATAATGAGAAGTTAAATTATAATTAAGAATGTAAATCAATTCAAGACAATAGCTTGTAAAACATAGTCCTGGTTATATAACATCTATATGATATAGAAGTTCGATTCTTGGTGGAGTGATAGGATAGTGTGTGATGAAGAACAAGAAAAATATGGGCAAAACCGACTCTTGCTTATATGATAGCTATATGATATAATAGTCATATTCTTATGAAATTCAGTGGAACGATAGATAATAATGAATTTTAAGCAACTGTGAACATTCAACGGGATGTGTTGAGATATATGGGATATATGGGCAAAACCGGTTTTTGGCTTAGTGGCAGCTATATGTATAGTGATATGATATAGTGGTGCAATCCGACTGTATCCAATAAATGTGTTGCATGATAACAAAATATGACTATGTGCGATGTTTAATGATGATAACTCAACAACTTTTAGAATAGTTTGTCTATATGTATTATAGACGCATAGACGGACAGATCCAATGGATTTCCTTTGTCCTTCTGATCATTCTAAAGATAACTTTTGCGAGTTGATGATGCTTCCTTCTTTGCATTACAAAATATATTAGTTTTTTTTCCGAAAAGATTATAAAATGATAACACCCATTGTTAAATTTAGAGTATTTATTAGTTAAAAGGTGAGGTTTATTGAAAAAAAATCAATTCTTTTTTAAAAAGATTGATAATTTTTTTTGAAAAGCTAGAGGTTTCGATGTGTAAAGATAAAAGATCATAAAAAAAGATATGTGTACTTAATGAAATGCGTCGATTTAGTTGCCTTAAAAGCGCTCCACACCTCTCCCAGCTGGCATCATTTTCGATTTTAAAAACTCTTATACATCCTTGCTTGCTTAGACCACAAATGTAAATAGCAACCCTCGCAATATATGCATAATATGCTTTATCTCTCAACGTTTTCCCATTTGCCAATTGTGCAAATTTTCATTCAAAAATATTTGATTTTTCTTGCCATTTCTCGCAGGTTTAACAGCTCCTCCTCTTCCTCCTCCCAAATATGCTCGATTCCCACTCGCTAAAAATATATGATTCCAATTTTTCTATATTATATATAATATTTTCTTTTGGTAATCCTCGCTATGATTTTTAGGCACGCCAAACCCATGTTCCAGTTCCGTTTTCCTTTCAGCACAAAAAAAATTCGTTTGCCACGCCCACAACATTTTTGGGTTGGGCGGGTCCAAGAAAAAAATATGCTTGTCCAGCTTACAACTCGGCAAAGATATTCTCCCTGAAGTCGAGTTCCGGATGCGCCGAGTGGGCTGAGCCGTGCCCGTAGTCCCGGGACTTGAGGGAGCTGCGCGCCGAGCTGTTGCTGAAGCTGGCGTTGCGCGGGCTGCTGCGTCGCATGCGGCCCTCCAAGCCGGCCATTTTGTTCAGCGGCTGCGTCGGATCCAGCTCGCAGAAGGCCCCGGCAATGAGATCCGTGCCGTTGAGGGAATTGAAGCTGTCCCGCTTGGAGCCGCGGGGCACATGATGTGCGCCGGAGGCGCTGCTCTTGCGGCTCAGCCGGCGTGTATATTGATACTGGTAGGCGGGCGGCGGGGCGTTGGTGTTGGCTTGGGCCAGGGCCGAGTGTACGGCGGGTGGCAAGTTGTTGCTGCCGCCGGGTGTATAGCTATCGTAAAAGTCCTGCGGCACCTCCTCCTCCTCGTCCTGCTCCTCCTCCAACGCCTGCTGGCTGAGGCGATGCTGGGGCAGCTGCTGCTGCTGCTCCTGCAGGGTGCTGCACATGCTGTACTCCGTGGGTTGGCTGCTGCTGGACAAGGACATGCTCAGCGGATCGCTGCCGGGCATGACCAGTGCCAGGGTTGCCTTGTCATAGCCATAGCCCGCATCGCGTTTAGCCTTGGGCGAGCGCTGCGCGTAGAGCTTCTCGATGTCCGGCAACTGGCGACCCATGGACAGACGCACCTTTTCACCCTGCTGTTCCCGCTGCATCATCTCCTGTATGTCCATGCTGCGCTCACGCTCCAACAAATCAATTATTTCCAAATCGCGCTCCAGTGTGCTGGACGAGAATGTGCTGCTGCTGCACTCACTGAAGGACACGTCCTTGTGCCGCAACCCGCCGCCGCCCAGGCCGCCGGACATATGTGGCCAACGTTGCGGTGGATGCATCAGGCTGCTCACCACGGAGCTCTCCTCGCCGTCGCCGTAATTGCTGGTGCTGCTGTCGTCCAGCAAAGCGCTGCCATTGCCATTGCCGTAGGTGGAGGCGGTCAGATTGGATACGGAATTATTGGACACGGACATGCCCTCCAGGCCCAGCTTATGCCGGCTCTGCAGCGGCTTGCTGCGGCTGCTGTTGTTGCTGCCACTGCTGGGGGGCAGCTGCTGCTGCTTGCGCGTCTGTCCGCCATCCGAGATTATGTTGATCTTGACATCGTGCTTCTTGCCGCGCATGTGCTTGCCCAGATTGTTGACCACGCCAGCATCGCCAGGACCACGTCCACCACGCTGACGATCCCTGTCGCTTCTATCCCTATCCCGATCACGTTCCCGATCACGCTCCCGCTCCCTATCCTTGCCACTGAGCTGTCCCTGTCTATAGGGTGCACCATTGTAACGATCGCCCGGCTGCAGTCCATGTCCATGTGGACGCTCGTGACGCAAGGTGACCACATTTGCCTTGCTGTGCAGCTTCTGTGCCTCCAGCTGCGGTTGTCCTTTGACCGCCGAGCCCGCGGCTTGGGCCTGCTCATCCTTCTCAATGGAATCCTCACGTGAACTGCCGGTGCCCGCCTCGCTGCGTCGTTGGGATTTGGTTTTGCGCTTGGACGACAAACGGAAATAACCACGCAAACGTTCCTGCTCGTCCCTGTCCCATGCGAACCGAGGAAACCAAAAGCAAAATAAGTAAGAAAGGATTCTATTCGGCGCGCCGAAGATTTCATACTCTTTTCGAAGATAGCGGTAGGGAATACGTTAGAAAACATGGGACATATGGTCAAAACCAAATTATGGTTATATGGTTATATGATATAGAATTCCGATCCCTATGAAATTTGGTAGAGTAGTAGATAATAACGAATCTCGGGATCATGCGAACTTTCAGCCTAATATGTGGGAAAATATAGGAAATATAGGCAAAACCGGTATATGGTTATATGGCAGCTATATGATATAGAAGTTCGATTTCTATGAAATTCGGTGGATCGGAAGATTATAGCGAATCTTGGAAGTATGTGAACTTTGAGTTCAATACGTTAGAAAGCATGGTATATAACGGCGAACCCGATTTTGGTTATATGGCAGCTATTTGATATAGTGGGCGAAAATGTGCCCAGTTTCATTAGGATAGCTCAAAAATTGAGGGACGGACAGACAGACTGCCAAGCGGACAATCGATTTGTTTTGTCATCCTGACTTGAAAGTAACTTTCGAGGGTATTCGACGTTTCCATCAATTTATTACCTACCATTGGACAAAGTAAACATACCATTTTCTTCGAAAAGAGTATAACAAGGCAATTTGGATTTGGTCAGGATCCAAGCAAGAGCTTAGGGCTTAGGGCTTAGGGGCTACTCACCTGGGTAATATCTGCGAGGCGTAGATGCACGGAAAGATGACGGTGGGCAGAAATGCGAACCAGACAAACATCAGGTAGGTGAAATCGAAATGTTTCTGATTCTCGTAGGTCTCCTCGAGCGAGAGACGTGCGAAGCGTAGCACCATCAGTGGGCACAGGCAAACCACCTGGGTGGCGGCCATGCTGCCGAAATTGCGCTGCTTCCGTTTCTCCCGGTGCACATCCAGCTCGGCGCTGTACAAGTCGTAGGAGCGGGTCGTGGTGGTGCCATTACTGAGGCCAGCGACGCCGCCGCCGCTGTGGGTGCGCGGCTCAGCGGATGAGGTGGACGAGTTCCTGCCAAAAACGGGTTAAGCAAAATGCAAAAGTTGAAAATCAGGCACAAAAACAAGATAGAGTGCTGCAGTCGGCAGTGCTCGACTGCGGGAATACCCTGATCCCAGTCGAGGAATACCTTTATATTCTGCCAATTGAATCACAGAGACTCACGTACACACATAAACACTTTTACCATTATCATTATGATAAGGATTGTAGAGATTATAAGCACCAATTTAATTAAGGAGGGACCAAATTTGGATAGAAAAACATTTTGGATGCCACTTTCTGCATGCTATCTATGGGCACCCACATACCAAATTTCATGGATCTTCCATAAAAATTGTGGCTGATGTACACATTTCGTCACTTTCCGGAAAAGTGGAGAGGTGTATCAAAATTTTGGCAAATTCCATTCAGCAGTTTCGATAAATGCTCTATAAATGTCAAAGTAATGGCCATTTTATGGAAATTCGATTTATCGATTATCGGGTGAAGGGGGCGTGGCATCCGAAATTTGAAACAAGCTCGTACTGCGTATGCAATAAACGGTTCTGCATGCCAAGTTTGGCTTCTCTAGCTTTTCTAGTTCCCGAGATTGGGGAATTCACACAGACGGGCGAGCAGATGGACATAACTATATCGACTCGGCTATTGATGCTGATCAAGAATATATATACACTACATGCGGTCTACCACGCCTCCTTCTGCCTGTTACATACGTTCCCACAGAATTATTATACCCTTCCCTTCATTTTTCCAATGGGAAACAAATATACGAGGAGAAGGGGAGACGGAGAGTGTGAGATAAAGCTCAGAAATGTGGCAAAAAAGTTGCGCTGCAAAGGAAATCGAAGTCATTAAACTGCCATTTGGATTCGAATTGAGCTCATTAGCAACGGACAAGGACAAGGAGCACAAGGAGAAACTCGGAGAGAAAGTCATCGGCAGTCGAAAGTCATCGGAGTCATCCCGACAAGAGTCAGTGGAGAGTGGAGTCCACGGCTTCAAGTTGAAAGTAAAACTCATCTCAATCACAATCCGTTTGCAATATTAATCAGCGCAATTAGTTGTGTTGCGGCATCCCCGGCTGGAATCCGCGGCGGGTGAGTGATGAGCTTTGATTTCTTTTTTTTCGTATACCCTGTATTTGGCAAAAAGAGATTGAAGTGTATATTGGTGTTGTGTAAGTACATTTCAAGCACAATACAACTGTCGATCTGTGTTTCTCTCGTCTGTCTGTGCCCGGAGTTTGTCTTTCAAATCAAACGAGTATTTGGTAACTATTTTCCGTTTCATAAAAGTACCGGAAAATTATTTTCCGTGGCAAAAGGGATGGTGTTGGAGATTTTGTTCTTAGTTAAAAAAGTATAGGGTATCTCCTAGTCGACCACTTGCGACTGTCATTCACAGTCTGCTCTTCAGTCGTTGCTCAACAAGCGCTTCATATTTCAATTTAATGACAACGCTTTGGACTTTCGGGTGACCACAGGTACTCGACACCCGCCCAGTGGGCGTGGCGCACTTGCCACAAAAATTGGCGATGCATAATGGCAGCAGGCATTGCCACAAATGCCCCCCAACGCCCCCAGTGCTCCCAATGCTGAGGGAAACCAAAAGCCCAGCTATATGAAATTAGTCCCAACTCATTGAATAATTTTTGTGCAATTTCCCAATTGGAAGTTAGCTCATCTGGCACAAATCTGACATTATTGTGCACTTTTTGTGCAACAAAATTGGGAAATTAAAGCCTTACCAAATGTCAATTAGTCAAAAGTTTTATGCAATTCGGGGAAATGCAAATGGAATCTCTAATTAAAGAATCTTCCCATGAGTTCCGAGAATGTCAATTCTAATAAATATGTAAACAGAAGTGCAAACATCTGCAGGGTTTCCGATTTAGAAACATGGCCAAAAGCTGTAGGTGCTGCCAGCCGATGCCTTGGCAACGCCATTTGCCAACTGGAAGCTCAGATGGAGACCCAAGGAAATTGGAAATCCTTTGTGGAGAGTTAATGAAAAGTGCATGTTTAATGATAATCCAAAGTCGAATCGGTCTGTCCGTTAGTGCTTATGTTACAATTGATCGGAAACATTCAGTATAATGTGATGACAAAGACTTTAATATATGTTTCAAAATTCAAATCATTATGTTAAAAACTTTAAAATTAACGAGAACCGATTAACTTTTCGGGAGATCATATAATTATAGGATGTAAATTTGGATGCCAATTTCTGTTTAGTATCTATAAGCACCTGCATACCAAATTTCATAACTCTAGCATAAAAATTGTGGCTTTTATACCCATTCATTAATTTACGGAAAAATGTAGGGGAGTATCAAAATTCTGGTAAATTCTATTCTGCTGTTTCTAATTATGACCCTCTATACCAATTTTAGAGCCGATAGCCGTATGTATTGGGGGCCTAGGTGGACCAGTGGATAGCACACTGTCCCGCCAAACAGGAGGTGCGAGTTCGAGTCCCACTCATGTCGATAGTCATGACCCTCCTAGAAAAACTGGGCTGTGGCGTAGGACTTGAAAGTGAAGGAAGCACAAACAAAGAAAAATAGTGCTTCAGGCTGTGACCCGATAGGGTTGTTATGACCATATAACATTATAAATAATAATAGCCGTATGAATGAAAAATGTATGGCTATTTTATTGAAATTTCTATTTATCGTTTATCCGGCGAAAAGGGATTAATATCTAAACTGATCTCCGTCTCAAGTTTGGAATCTCTAACTCTGCAGTCTCCGAGATGTTCATAAAGTACGGACGGACGGACGGGAAGAGTATAGTAAGAACAGATCTTTTTCCGGCGAGACCTTGGAAGTCATTTCTGGTGAAATTTTTGAGTACATCCGGCTCTTACGAAGGCTCTAAACAAGTTCGACTATTTCTCAGACAACTTGAATTTTTCATTTATAACAATCAACAAAATTGACGATTGACTCATATTGCGCACTCTTAGGCTCTATTAATTCCTGAAACTTTTCATTGACCTATTAGAGGGAACTATGTTTTAGTGTAGTATGAAATTTTCGGTAAATGGAAAAACTTTGGTAGCTTATTTTAAGATATTGTTTCATTATTTGAGCAACCAAAAAGCTCATATCCCCCTGGAGATTAGCTTAAATTTTCGAACATCGAGAGATATGGCGTCTCTGCGCACACATGTTGCGAATTCCAGTTGAAAATTTGTCACAAAATCAATTTACAATTTAACATTTTTTACCTCTGTCTCATGCGGACATCAGCGCGGTGTTCATACATCATGACCGCGAATGGTCCGTCGGGGGGTCTGAGCTCCTGGGAGGTACGTATATAGAGGTATGATAATAATATGGCCGGTCCACAATACCTGTAAATACGAAAAGAAAAAAAGAAAAGAAAAAATCGAATTTGAATTTGAATTGGATTGAGTTGAGTTGAGTCGAGTTGATTCAGTTACAACTTACATAAGCAGAAAGAGGCCCCGGGTGTATTCGTGCATATCATCCATCAAATTGACAACGCACAGCCCAATGCCCGCCAGTTGGGGCATATAGTCCTGAAATTGGAACCGAAAAGGAAAAAAAAAAACAAATTACAAAACAAATCAAATTGATTTTTATATACAAATAAATGACACACGCATGAATCGATATATTTTTATACTCTTTTGTATAAGTATATACACTTTGACCGAAGGGGTGTAATGCATTGAAGGAAACGTCGTAGACCCCCAAAATTTACATTCAGAACGGTCAGGTGCACAAAGGAAATTCGTTTTTGAACTATTGTACATAGCCTTCAACTGTTATGCGTCATCACATTTGTCCAAATCGGCCGGATCGGACCACTACATTAAGTCGCTTTAGCCCATATTTGCCATGTTTTCCAACGTATTTGACTAAAAGTTTACATACTCTCAAGATTCGTTATTATATACCGTTCCACCAAATTTCAGAGGGATCAACCTTCTATATCATATAGCTGCCATATAACCATATATCGGTCTTGCCCATATTTCCCATGTTTTCCAACGTATTTGACTAAAAGTTTACATACTCTCAAGATTCGTTATTATATACCGTTCCATTAAATTTCAGAGGGATCAACCTTCTATATCATATAGCTGCCATATAACCATATATCGGTCTTGCCCATATTTCCCATG
>JBANCY010000110.1:0-16864 GCA_037040045.1 Phorticella flavipennis | reverse complement strand
TTTTCCAAGGTATTTGACTAAAAGTTTACATACTCTCAAGATTCGTTATTTTCTATCGTTCCACCATAATTCATGGGGATCGGACCACTATATCATATATCTACCATATATCCAAAAATCGTTTTTGTTCATATTTCCGTTGATTTCCAAAGTATTGGGCTGAAAGCTTACATGCTCTCAGGATTTTTCTTATCTGCCGCTATCTTCGGAAAGAGTATGGAATCTTCGGCGCACCGAAGATAACCCTTTCTTAGTTGTTAATTTTTTGTCAATAACAGTGTAACATTTAGCCAATTTGGCGGGTTTTTTTTGCATAATTCCCGCTAAAGCAAGCCAGTTCAAAAAAGTTAATTGAATGGAATTTCCGTTAAAAAGAAAAAGTTCAATTCATTGCTCGCATTGAAGACGTTAGGGGCAGTTGCGGGAGTAGGGTGTACCAGGTCTGACCCTGACCATGGCCCTGGCAGATGTCATGGCATGTTACCCCCTGGAAAAAGCCCTGCAGAGCACCGCCCTTTTGTCCAGCAGGTGTAATTATATTGCTTACACACTGTTAAACAGAAACCCCTGAAAAGGCGGACAGATAGACGCACAGACGGACAGACGGACAGATAGACATATAGACAGATGGACGGAGAGAGGCGCACATTCCTGCACTTTGTGCCTTCTGCGTGCTGCCTCGTGCCCCCTGCGACCCGTGCTCCGTGTCCTGTGGCATGCCACGGCGTAGCCCAGTATCTGTGTGTGGGTTCGTATCTGTGTGTGGGTTCGTATCTGTGTGTGTGTGCAGGCATTTTGCGTAATTGTAATTACACATCCACATGCAACTATTTGCCGGGGTCTTGTGGTGTGCGGCAAAGGCGGCGCAGGCAAAGGAAATTAAAGAAAAGCCGGAAATGAATTTATGGATATAAAGTTATTGCCGTAATGGGCCCAACTGATAAAACTTATGCGTAGCGCTCGTTTAATTTGCACACCAAAAAATACAGAGAAAGATGGCAAGAATTTCAAGAACAAATTACCCAAAGACTCGCAGTCAAAGCTGTTGGTGCCCCAAAAGGGTCGTCATGCCTGATGTCTGATAATGACTTTAAAAAATCAATATCTTTGTCTCAATTAGTTACATAACATTCTAAGCAAATCAGTTTCTCAGGTCCCTAAAGGAAAATCCATCCAAAGGCTGTATTCCAAAACGTCTTAGTTTAAAGTGTTATAACTCACATGTTTATAGAGCTTTTTGCTTGAAAATTGGTATGCAGAATCTTGAAATTCTCAGACTTACATTATAAAAAATTCCAGATGTTATGCATTAATAGATCCAGTAAAAAATCTCAAAGAGCGCTTAAACCACTGACCTCGCATGCCGGCTCTTTAGTGTAACCCAAAAGGAGCTCAATCAAATATCAAAGGTTAACGACCAAAGCTCTTCAGAAACCCAGATTTTCTTATACACAGATTAAAAAGGAAACCCTAAGTGCAATATTTAATGAAAGATATAAGTTGATTCAAGTCAAAAATCTCAAAGAAAGCTTAAAGAACAGACAGCCGCGTGTCATAGCTCATTTCAGTGGAACCTACAGCAGCTACAGCTCAAATGTCAGCGGGGTTTTTTGGTTGAAATTTGGTCTGCATACTCTTAAAATACTAATGCATAGATAATGAACGATTCCAGATATTATAGCTTAATGGTTTCAATAAAAAATCTCAAAAGAAAGCTTAAAAAGCGGCTGCCCCAAGGCATTATCCACTTCTGGGCAACTTAATGGAAACTATGGCTATGGCAGTGGAGTTTCATGGTTGAAATTTGGTATACAGACTCTTGAAATATTAATGGGTAAATAATAAAAGATGCCAGATGATATACGATCCAAAAACAAAAAAAAAATTTTAAGTTGAATTGAATATATATGTATAACTCAGCAAATCCTACATTGCTCAAAAATCGTAGATTTCACGATTAGAAGTCCATCGAATTGCCCAGTTTCACAATCAAAAATTTTGAAAAAGTCCAGTGATAAAGCCAAGACTCTTTGCGTCCATCTTGAGTCTACCGAGTCAAAGCCACATTTTCAGTTCTGTTGCCCTGCTTGATTCTTGCACCTTTTGCAATTCTAACCCAATAAAAATACTCTCATCTCACTCATCTCATCTAAGTCCTCAACTTAGTCCATTTTAATCGAAATCTTCGATGGAAACATTCGTGGTTTTGGCATCAAATAGCTCCCATTCTAACATCAATTTTTTCGCATTAAATTTTGGATAGCGCAAATCCCAACTTGATTTAATATATTGGTTTTTGCTTGTCAGACTTCTTCTCCATCAACGGCTTCCTTCCAACCGCTTCATTATTTTCCTGTTGCTCTTCAATCTCCTCTATCTCCAGCAACTCCTTCATCTCTGCAGCATCCAACTCCTCTATCTCGTAATGCTCTCCAGCGATGTCACTCAGAAAACATTCTCCGTTCTCTGCCCTATTCGCCGAGCAATGCTCCTGGAAAATATCATTTTCCTTGACGAACTTCTCCAGCTCCGCCACCTTCTTCTCAATGCGCTCCATAATGGCCAGGCAATTGCCCAGCTCCCATAGTTTGTATAGGCTCACTTCTGATTGCCCCGCCATTATGTTGTTGTTCTTGTTCTTGGTTTCCGATTTTAATTGGGGTTTTGAGTTGTGAGTTTTGAGTTTTAGTTTTATTGTGTTTTTTTTTTCAGTTTCCTGCGATGTTGTTCAGTTGTTACCCTGAATTGTAATGAGACTGAATCGTCTTCAAGAAACTAATGTCAAAATGGAAAGCTCAAAGGCCAACTGTGTTTATAGTGCAAATTTTAACTAGTTCTGGTTCTGGGTCCCTGGTTCCCTAGTTCCCTGGTTCCCTCAGCCGATTTGAGTTATTGCCGTTATTTTGAAAATAATATATTATTATTTGCATTATATTATTATTATCTCACTCCCTCCGCCAAAATTCAAAAGGATCTAATTACTATATCATGTAGATTTCATGGAACAAGGAGTCGGTATTGCTCATATTTCCTATATTTTTGAACGTATTAGATTAATATTATATTAATATTATACGCACTTGATATACGTAATTATCTATCTCTCCACCAAACTTCGTAAAGATCGAACTATTATATCATATTATATGCCGTACAATTAAAAATGCATATAAACATTACACACACTTAAAATTCTTCATTTTCTCTGTTTATCTTAAATTTTAGAAGGATCGTACTACAATATCATATAGTTACCATATTACTAAATGTAAGAAATGCCCAGAATGCTAATGAATTTAAATTTGAGGCACGCTAAAGTTTCTTTAATCAATATTAACATACCAAATTTCATAAGGATCAGACCACTATATCATATAGCTACTTTACTACTAAAATTCAATTATTCACATTGATCTTATATATTTTAAGCTATTCCATTAAAATTTGACACAAAGTTAAGTATCTTTATTATATGTCGCAAGACAAGATTTTACAAAGATCGAAAGACTATATCCCACAGCTGCCATAAAACTAAATTTCTGTATTGTCATATTTCCCATGTTTTTCGAGCCATAAAATTTCGTTCAGATCTTTCGAATTCATTTCTTGAAGATATTGTAATCAGGCTTTAGGAAACATTTTCTAGGAACTGAATAATAAAATACTGACTAAAATACGAACTGGTTCCGATTTCTTGTCAACCAATATTTATCGCCATTTGCATTGTCATTAAATTGGGTAAAATTAACAGAAAAATTTATAGATTTTCAATAAAATGAATTTGGGGCCTTGGTAGACAAGGGAATAGCGCACTGTCCCGCCGAACAAGAGGTGCGAGTTCGAGTCCCGCTCATGTCGATGGGCATGACTCTCCTAGAAAAACTAGGTTGTGGCGTAGGATTTGAAATCCGCCCAAGTAACAAAAGTTATTCAGTGAAAAAAGCAGAAATGAAGAAAAATAGTGCTTCAGCATTTGACCCGATGGGGTTGTTATGGCAAATTGATAGTTTTAGCCAATAAATGGCTAAACTGACAGCACTGACTGGCTTGGTTGACCCTGATTTAATCAGTTGGGGAAGGTGAAGAGCAATCGATGTAGCAACTTGCCGCTTTAATGCTTCAATCCGATTACAATGCCAGATTAATTGTTGAGTTGTAAATTTGTTGCAGGGCTTAAATCGGGTGGAGGAGGAGCAGAAGAAGAAGCAGAAGTGGTAGAAGAAGAAGATGGCGTAGGACGAGCGAGGAGGCGTTGGAGAAGCGCCAACAATGCCACTTGAAGACCGTTTGCAGTCGAGTGGTGCGCACTGAAGTGGCCAAGGGGGGGTCTGGTCACTGTTCTCTGAGTGGACAATTCCGAGTAGTGTTTATATATTTGCAGGTTGCCTTCGGGACCCTTCAATTTCAGAAGAGCAAACAACGAAACCTTAAACCTTGGCCAAAAACCTCATTAATGTGCGCCATATACCAAGTTCCGCTTAGCAAGTCGGCGCTTTGATCAAGTTTTCGGCATAACTTTTGGCAATATACAAAAGAGAGACCCCTCTCCCCTCTCCCGAACCCACTGTCCACAACTTACAGAACACACACACACACACACACACATGCCATGTAGCACATTATGCGAAAGGCACTCGTAAATTATTTTGTATGTTTCAACTATTAAAAAGTTTTAGACCTCGGAAACCCCCATCCCGCCATTTAGGGGTTGTCTTGCAAGCAGCAGCTGCTTTACAAATAAATAGGAATATGTTAGTCGATATGCAAAGGGTTTTTGCCCGACTTGGCGACGTTTCAGGGAGGTCCGAACTGGGGTCTATTCTTCGTTGGCGCATGAAAAGTTGTTACAAAAGTTTTCAAGAAAATTTGCAGCAAGTAATATCCATAAGCAAAGAAAAGAAGAGGAAAATTGGGAAGGAGGGAAGAAGAAGTAGGGAAGGATTAACTAAGACCAAACCAAACCAAAGATTTTATACTCTTTTAATAGATTTTGACTACTATATAGTGCTCAGAAGCATAAATTTATGAAATTTGGTGTAGGCAAACCCGAATTTTAGTTATAAGGCTCCTTTATGAAATAGATAGTAATACAACTTGTGTATTTGTGGAGCTTAAGTGCAATTTCTTAAACAATGTGCGAAATATGAGAAAAACCAAATTTTAATTATAGGATAGCTATATGATATAGTCACCTGTTACTGATGAAATTCGGTATAGTCTTAGATATTACAGTAAATTATGTATGTGTAAAATTAAAATACAATAGCTTGAAAACCCTGTGAAATATGGACAAATCCGAATTTTAGTTTTGTGGCAGTTATTTGATATAGTACTCTGATCTGAATGAAATTTCCTGTACCGATGGATTGTAAAGAAATTTAAGTATGTGTCAAACTTAAAGGCAATAGCTTGTATAGTTTCACAATAACTGTCAAATATTACCAAATCTGACCGTATAGTGGTGCGACCCTTATGAAATTTGGTATAGTTATAGATAATGAAGAAACAAATGTGTGTGTGAAATTTATATGCAATCGCTAAGAAAACATGGGAAATATTGACCAAACCTAATATTATATGATATAGTACTTCGATGCGGTGTTTTCCAATGTATACAAGCTGTTATCATTACGATAAACCAGGAATTAAGAGTCTAGGGTCTAGATAGACAGGCAGATAGTCATGGCCCAAACTTTTTTCTTTATTCCTTTGGGTGATCCTCTAGGAGGGTCTCCTTCAAAGCCAAGCAAACTCCTGATCAAAGTGAATATACTAAGTATTTTCTACGAAAAGAGTATACAATTTGAGTGAAACTTTTTAGTAGCACCCGAAAAAGAGGAATAGAAAAGAGGAACTAGACGAACCTTTTGAGCCACTGGCCAAAAAGCCTGGGCTGACCCGCAGCACGTTTCAGCGGGGCGCCAAAGGAGCTCGCACCACGCCCTCCCTGCCACCAATCCTCAGGCTCATTTGGTGGCCCACAAGAGTCATTTGGGTAATGAACTGTTAGCGCGCTGGCAATCTGGCAATCTGGCCAAGAAATCTGTTTTGAATTCCTTGGCCAACGCACAGTAAAATGCAAATAATGGACAAAAAACAACAACAAAAATCATGATGGCCCAGAAGAAGAAGAAGAAGAAGAAAAAGCAGAAGAAGTAGAGGAGAGGACACTGTCTATAGGACTGTGTTCCATTGGATACAGCGGAGTTGGAGGAGGATGAAACGAGATTGAGCATGGTTTCGCAGCGTTTAAGGAGGATGCCAGCGATTTTATTAGAGGAGTGGCTCCTGCTCCTGCTTCTGCGACATAGCACAATGTCTCCATTGCTGGGGGGGGGGCTATATATAGCCTCTGGGTTGGGGCCCACAAACGAAACGAAACGAAACGTAACGTAACGTAACGAAACGAAACGTTACGGAAGCTCTGCACAATTTAACGAGTCTTGTGGGCAACGCTTTGATGCCCCGATATAATGCAACAACTACAACTTGTGAAACCATAAAATTTTTCACATTAAACCCGATAATTTTAGCAATTTAAAGATCAACTCTGCCGTCCGAGACTCAAAGGCTGCCACTGCATTCACATTCATTCATAATATCATCTCATAATGGCCGGCCAAGGAGCCATTTCTCAGCTCTTTCCCGAGCCAAAGCCGGAGCCAGAGCCAAGTCTCCGAGTCAAGAAGTCTCGGAACCAAGTCTCAATGGCAGCTTCCGGCCATAAATCAAATGTTTAGTTTTATTTTTACACCTTGCTTTGGGCATCCGAAGGGGTTCTACATTTGATTCTAATTGGACTTTAAAATGGGTTGAATGGAAGCAAAGCTGCTTTGGCCTGGCAATTAAGTCATGTCGCAAATTTTACTGAAATATTCAAAAAATTTCGAAAAAGTTACTTCCGGCAATTCAATAAAATTTGAACACAGAACGGGTTTGATTCAAAAATCATGAACAAAATGGTAAAACAAGTCAAAATCGGTGCAGTTTTGACCAGGTTATGAGAGTTTGAAATATGCCCCATAGAAATTTTTGACCTTACATACATCTTAAAATTTTAGGCGATTTTAGGCCGATTTTTGGATCAAAAATGAAACTCATTTTCGGAAGTTATAAAGTAGTTTTTATGCTAAAATTGATGCCAGAAATGGAAAAAATTAAAAATTTCAAGTTTTTTTTTCAAATTTTTTTCAAAACACAAAAATCCAAAAAATGTTGAAAAAAATTATTTGCGGAAAATCAATGAAATTTGAATAAGAAACGAATTTGATTCAAAAATAATGAACGAAATGGTATAACAAATTCAAATCGGTAAAGTTCTGGCAAAGTTATGAGATTTTGAAATATGCCCATATATGACACTTTCACTTTACGTGTTCAAATTTAAGTCGGTTTAAGGCCGATTTTTGGGTGAAAAATGAAATTCATTTCTCAAAGTTTTAAAGTAGTTTTTTATGCTTATTTTGATCACAGAAGAGGAAAAAAGTGAAAGTTTTGAGTTTTTAGTTTTCAAAATTTTTTCAAAACACAGGGGGGACCCTTACTTAAAAATCAAAAAAATTTGAAAAAATTTTATTTTCGGAATCCAAAAATCATGAACAAAATGGTATAACAAGTCAAAATTGGTGCAGTTTTAACCAAGTTATGAGAGTCTGAAATATGCCCCATAGAAATTTTTGACTTACATGTTAGTCGATTTCAGGCCAATTATTGGGTCAAAAAACAAAACTCATCTGGCGAAGTTTTAAATGCTAATTTTGATGCCAGAAATGAAAAAAAGTTGAAATTTTGAGATTTTAAGATATGACAAGTTTAGTTCCCAGGAAATTCTTAAAAATTCTATCCGAATTTTAAGATTTATAGCAAAACAATTTGCTGCTTGTTTTTCCCGGAGGACTTTTCCGCTCCGCTGAAGCTGATTCTGATGCTGAGACTGTTGACGTTTTTGCTTTGAAATCCTTGAGGAGCAGTGGCAGAGCCCGTCCTCTGGTTGCGGGCCATTTGCTGTCCTGTCGTCGATTGACTCGAGTTATGATTACCTTGAAGAGATGCCAGGTTGGGAGTGGGGACTTGGGAACTTGGGGAACTTGGGGAACTGGGAACTGAGGGAGTTCCTTCAGCTTGATGCACTGCGGAGAAATCAATTTGGCGACAGCCGTAAACATAAACAGTTTATGGACGCATCGTCTGGTTGCGCCTGCCTCAGACCTCAACAAGTGGCTGCCCCATTAAATGGCCGCACGTTATTCGGGGCTTTGGACACGCCCACACGCCCACCCGGACAAGCGCCCGCCCACGCAGCCATTGCGAATTTAATGCGCTTCGCAAATAATTTATTGAATATGGCGAAAAAAAGGAGGAAAAAAATGGTCCTGAAAAGGAAAAGCCCCAAGGCGCTGTTCTATGCCAAATACGCATTAATAACAATTTATTTCCCTCCTCTGCCAGCCGAGAACATTCCGCAGATTCCCCGGATTCCCCGGATTCCCCGGATTGCCCAGATTCCAGGGTGGGATTAGGTGGGTCTTACGCCACAGCCACAACGAATTGCCATGGAAGGCGCGAAAAGTACTCACGAGTATTTATAATCGTGCCTACTGTCGTAATTTTGACATTGACGGATTGCTGTTAAAGGATATCGCAGGCATGTCAAGGATCCACGCTGGAGGATGGAGGCTGGAAGAGGTTGGAGGCGTCTTGCCACGCCCTCAGCAAAACATCTGTTTGCCTGTTGCAAGCTCGAAATGAAAAGCACTTAATAATAATTTAGTACAAGTTAAAATGTCTGAGCCTGAGACTGATACATGGCACAGAGGCGTCCGGACATCCTTTCCAGGATAGATTAGTAGAGGGTGGACTGTCTGTATTGAGTCAAATTAGTCGCTCAGTTTTTGAGCTATTCAAATGAAATGTGGTATACGATCTTATATTGTCAAGAGGCTACACATATGTCGGAACTGTTCGGATCGGACTACTATATCATATAGCTGTCATATTTTTAGAATTTAATTTCAAGGGTTAGCCATAGATACTGAGGAGGTCTTCAGGCTGTGAAAGGTCATACACTCGACCTGAGTGGGACACAAACCCACCACCCTACGACCTATTGCTTGGTCTGACAATGCACTAGACGACCGAGGACCCTATTCTTGAATCTAATGGATTCATATCTTGTGCTGCGTTAAATAAAAAGTTGTCGGAAGACTATATCTAGCTTATCATTTTCCCGAACTTCTTGCAATCGATTGTAATAAGGATATGCCTTAAAAGCCCGATATAACTTTCACCATTCACAATCGAATAGTGCGTGGGGTAGACCATTTGATGGATCCCGTCAGCTGGACTATATAGAATTATGGCTTGATCTTGGGGTGGCTTAAGAACTTTGCCAGAGCCAAACAGTTGGGGCTAAAAGTCAAAGGAGCTAGGATTTGCGTGACTTTATGTTGACCCCTCTGGGACGCTACTGGGACTTGCGGGTAAAACAAGAAAAAGAGGAAGAAAAGGAGAAGCAGGAGAAGCGTGTACCCTTTTTTAGCTATGTTCGGCGTAATGAAAACCTAAAGCAAACTGAGAATCCCAAGCATTGCCTGGAACATAAATAATTTAAGGCCATAATTTAATTAGATGTCTTTCGAGTACAAAGTACGAAGTACAAAGTACTCCCCACCCAAAAAAAGAATCGGAGTCTATATTAGGCCCATGTACTCAATGTGTGTAATTAAATTGTGCGCTAATTAAAAGTAAATAATTTGATTGCCATGGCAAAGTCGGGCCAACTTTTGGGCCCAAATCATCGTACAGATTTTTAATTATTAGCCAAGTTTTTCTTTTTCCCAGCTTCCGTTTATTTATTTATTCATTTTGATTTTCTTTCTTTATACTCTTTTCGAAAGAGAATAGTATATTCACTTTGTCCGAAAGTATGTAATGCATTGAGAGAAACGTCGTAGAACCCCAAAAGTTACATTCAGAATGGTCGGGAGGACAAAGGAAATCGATTGCTTGAAGTCCCTCAGTTTTGAGCTATCGTAATGAAACTTGGGACATAGCCTTCTTTTATTATGCGTCAGCACATTTGTCGAAAACAATCGGTTCGGAGCACTATATCGTATAGCTGCCAAAGAACCAAAAATCGATTTTGCCCATATTTTCCATGTTTTTCAAAGTATTTGACTGAAAGCTTGCACACTCTTAAGATTCGTTATTATCTACCACTCCACGAAATTTCGTAAGGATCGGGATTATATATAAAATTCTGTTATATAACCACAAATCGCTTTTGCCAATATTTCTGATGTTTTCAAAAGTATTTGTCTGAAAGTTTGCATACTCCCAAGATTCGTTATTATCTACCGCTTCACCAAATTTCGTAAGGATCGAATTACCATATCTCATTGCTGCCATATAAACAAAAGTCGGTTTTGCCCATAAATTCCATATTTTCAAGCGCATTTGACTGAAACTTCACACACTCTCAAGATTCGTTATTATCTACCGCTGTCTTCGAAAAGAGTATAAAATCATCGGTGCCCCGCAGATAATGCTTCCTTACTTGTTTTCTTCTGTTGTGTTTTTTGGTGTTTTTTTATGTTATTTTTGTGTGCTTTCATTTGGTATTTTCTTTGAAAGTTTTCCTTGTTAAGGAGCAAAGCGACGACGCATCGAGCATAATTCGATGCATAATTAAAAACCTTGCGCATTTCATAATTTAAATAATGAGCCCAACAATGGGCCAAGTCGACTGAGCACAGATTAAAATGTAAGTTCCAGAAGAGCCAACGACCCCAACTGACAGCAACAAGCAGATGCGACACGCCCCATACCCCCCAGCGCCCACTGCCCACTCTAAGGTCAGGTCTGAGCCGGGGGGTTAGGGCAAAATAAGCTTGAAGTCGACTTTTACCGGGGTCTAATGGCCGTAAAATGCTCGCCAGGCAGGCTAAACAGACTAGCCAAGGTCAGGACTCCTGAAGCCCCGCTTTCCATATACACACTGCCACGCCCACCGCCCACAAGGCACTCGCACGCGCAGGATCTGACCAGAAGCAGGGTCCCTATGCTTATGATAATAACACAATTATATACTTACATAATTAAAGCCATAAAGTACACCCAACCACCCCCCCACCCCCACACACACACACACACACACTCCCCAAAGATACTTGTTGACTTGGGATTCAAATGTGCAACTGACTCGACTCAACTCGACTCGACTCGACTCGACTCCCCACTCGATTTCCCCGAATTTCAGGTTCTCCTCCGAAAAAGGGCAGACAAAGTTTGTCCCAACAGATGTGCCGACCGCACTGGTTCATGCTTAAGTACAAGTTATAAACAGTTATAATGATGTCGGTGCCACCCTAATGCGTGGGGTGCTGCAGGGGGAACCCCATCCTTTGACCACAAACAGCAGAATTTTCTGTACAAAAGTTGTTCAAGTTTGACTCCTTTGTGGTTGCTTGTCAAGTGCAGGTGGGGGTAACACTGAGTTGACACCTCATTAGAAACATTAAAGTCGATAATATATCCATAACGCTATCGATAAGTCGGTCAATTGAACTTGCCTTCCTATAAAAACGGTTCATAGCCTAGTGATACAAGGAGTTTAACTAAGCTCGGTGATTTTACGTACATGGAAGCTTCATTATGAAAAACTGATTACATATTTACGCTTCAAAGTAGTGCCCACTAGTGATTCCTATCTTCCTGTCAATTTCCCAATACCAGCTCGGAAGAACAGTTCGTCGTTTGATGCGATCCTTTTATCGATCTTTTTTTTTATTATTATTATAAGGCCATAACAACCCTTTCTGGTCAAAACCTGAAGCTCTATTTTCCTCTATTTCTGCTTCCTTCACTGAAGAACTTTTTTATGTGGGTGGATTTCAAATCCTACGCCACAACCTAGTTTTTCGAGGAGGGTCATGCCTAAAGGCTTGAGGGCGACTCGCACCTCGCACCATACACCTCGCACCTCTTGTTTGGCGGGACAGTGCGCTATCCACTGGACCACCGAGGCCCCTAACCTTTTTCCTTTTTTTGTACATGTACATCCGAAAATTGCGGGCATTTTTCTTGCAATGTTTGGCTCAAACGGATCAATTCTTATTGTTATACCACCCCCGAGTTCTTCAGTGAAAGAAGCAGAAACAAAGCAAAATAATGCTTCAGGCTTCATATTAAAATTTTGGTGGTGCTCTAGGTTTGTGGTTCTTCGTGTTCTAAATAAATATTTCCACTTTTGACCCGTGCAAACAACTTCTCATACATCGATGAGCTAGAGCATGGTCACCTTAAACTTCCACTAAAACACGATGACTTTCGGAAGCCCACAAAACAAAATAAACCTTCCCGAACGAAATGAGATCAAAGTCAAAGTCAAAATTCTAAGTCCTACGGCTAAAATGTCAAGAAAATGTCAGAATTTCAATGAAAATTCTAAACAACTATCTATCTAGCCAAAGGTCAGGCACGACATTTCAAAGAAACACTTCAGATTTTTTACCCAACTATTTTATAACAATGTTTTATCTAAATTATCGAAAATTAGTTCATTATAATCGAAATTGTACTACAAATATTCCCTTTTTGGTGACCAAATAGACCCGGTGGAGACATATAATTTGTTTAAAAAAAATTTGACTGCACGAAACCCACAATTTTGATTCCTATTGTATTTATAGGTTTTGCCTGTCGTCTTCGTTCCTCGTCCCTCGTCCCTCGTCAAAGTTTCTTGTTTGTGTCCCCCTCGACTTCAAATTGGCCAAAATCCATTTCATCGGGAAAGTCCAGCCACTCGAGCATCTCGTCCATGTCCTCATCGTCCTGCTGCTGTTCGTTGACCATCTTCTCTTGCAACTCCTGCTGGTACAGGACCTTTTGTTGCAGCAGAGCGATTTGCTCGTCAATCTCGAGTCCCATTCGATCTTCCAAATTCTGTTGTTCCTGCTCGATTTGACGCTTTTGCTGCTCGACTTCACGCTTTTGTTCTTCCATCTCTTGTTTCTCCAGCTGCAGCATTTCGAGAAGTTTCAGCTGCTCCGACATTTTCTCCTTCAAACGCAACTCCTCGGCGTCCATGGCTTCCAGCTCGAGCAAAGCTAATTCAAAGTTCTGTTCCTCATTCTGTTCCTTTTGCTCCTTTGCCACTTGCTGTTCCACTAGCTGTTCTTGTTCCGACTCGAACTCGTTTTCGGAACTTTTATTATTCGCAGTATTTTCCAACTCCAGCTCCAGCTGTGCCACCTCCTCCGCTGGTTGTTCTTCAGCAACGTTTTCCTCCAGCCCCAAGTCTATATTCAGCTTCATTTCCGTTGCGGCCTTCATTTTCTGCAGTTCCTCACTCATCATCGTCTCCAAGTCCTGCATATTGCTCACGCCCTTCTCCTTCTCGCGCCATTCCCTCAACCTCTCAGCAACACCAAGTTGGATTTCCATTTGAATTTCTTTCTTCACCTCAAGATGCAAGATTCTCATCTTCAACCGCTTTACCTGCTCATTGCTTTCATCAATAGCCGCCTCTTCTCTTGAAGCTGGTCTACCAGAGATCACTTCGTTCTCCTTGACGAACTTCTCCAGCTTCGCCACTTTCTTCTCAATGCGTTCCATAATGGCCAAACATTTCTCCAACTGCCAAAGATTGTAAAGGCTCAATTCTATTTGTCCATCCATCGTGTCTTTCGTTTAAAGAGTTTATATTGTAAGGAAGAGTTTTATTGAATTCTAGAAATTCTACAAATTTTAGAAAAAGTTTCGAGTTTTTCCTAGTTTTAAATTCAATGTGTATTGTTATCTCCCTAGTGAATGTGATGCGAATGACTATAATGTGTTAGCTCCAGCTATAGAAATGTGTCTTTCGTTTTAAAAGTTTGTATTGTATGTAAGAGTTTTATTAAATTCTAGAAATTCTAAAAATTTTATAAAAATGTTTCGAGTTTTTCCTAGTTTTAAATTCAATGTGTTGTGAACTCCCTAGTGAATGTGATGCGAATGACTAAAATGTGTAGCTCAACTGGGCTCCAGCTATAGAAATGAAACCCAACCGCCTACTCAGATCTCCTATGATTTCCAAAGCCAACTTGGACCTAAACTAAAACAGCTCAATGGGTTTTTATTATACTCTTTTCGAAGGAAATAAAATATTCACTTTTTCCGACAGAATATAATGCATTGAAGGATATGTCGTAGAACCCCAAAATTTACATTCAGAATGGTCAGGAGGACAGAAGAAATCGATTAGCCATGCCCGTATGTCTCTCCGTCTGATCGTCCGTCCGTCTGTATGTATTTAAACTAGTTCCTCAGACTTTGAGCTGTCCTACTGAAACTTGTCAAATACCCCCCTATTCTTATGCGCCAGCACATTTGTGAGAAACTGTCGGATCGGACAACTATATCATAAAGTGGCCAAATAACCATTAATCGGGTTTGTCCAAAGGTCAAGATTCGTTATTATCTACGGCTCCACCATATTTCATAAGGATTGATCTTCTATATCATATATTTAGCTGCCATATAACAAAAACTAGATTTTGCCCATATTTACCATGTTTTCTAACGTAGTGAATTGAGAGTTCACTTACTCCCGAGATTCGTTATTATCTACCACTCTATTATATAGCTCCCATATAATTGGTTTTGCACTTATATCCCTTGTTTTCTAATGTATTAAACTTAAAGATTCGGTATTATCTGGCGCTCCACCAAACTTCATAGGAATCGGACATCAATATCATACATCTACCAAATAACCATAAATCGGTTTTCCCATATGTCCCAAGTTTTCAAACGTAATGGACTGAAGGTTCACATACTTTTTTAAGATTCGTTATTATCTACCGCTCCACTAAGTTTCACAGAAGTCGGATTTCTATATCACATATCTGCCATATAACCAAAACTCGGTTTTACCCATCTACATCATGTTTTCTAATGTATTACACTGAATGTTCACATAATAAGGAGAGCACCACTATATCGTATAGCCATAAATCAGTTTTGCCTATATATTCCATGTTTTCCAACATATTGTACTGAAATTCTGCATACTCCCGAGATTCGTTGTTATCTACCACTATCCTCGAATAGAGTATCAAATCTTCGGCTCGACGAAGAAATTCCTTCCTTACTTATTTTTGGTTCCCCTTAATTTCAACTCCATTAAAATTCTTGTTTGTCTATTGAAATTGTATTTCCAAGGAAGAATTTGGTTCCAAAAGTCAACATCGATTGTTTGGCATGTTAATTAATTCAGAGTTTAAGAAGCACCAAACACCCAACTCTCCTGGAAAATATTATCTTTCAGTGTAAAATTCTCTATATTTTATTTCATTTTATTTATTTTTTCTCTTTTTTTTGGATTTTACATCAATTTTCAACAAAAATTACTTATTTCTTGTTCGAATTTTGTTCCTGAAAGTTGTTGGTATTAAAATTTTATGCTTATGTGTACAACAACAACAACAACAACAACAACAACAACAACAACAACAAGCTTTAAAAGCTGCTGACAATGGCAATGGTTCGTGGCACAAACACACATGCCACGTGCCCCATGCCCCATGCCCCATGCCCCATGCCACATGCCCCATACCATATCTGGAGGACTTTTCCTTTCCGCCATAATGTGGCTGGAGCTGTACATGGTACCGGGTCTGGGGTCTGGGGCCTGGGATTATTTCTGCATAATACAATTGCTCGGCAAACACGCACTCAGAACTTTTAAACTTTTTTTATACCGTCGCCAAGGTCTATACTTGTAGCACCCTAATAGGATAATCCCCATGCTAAATGCCCGAAAATGGCCAAAAATGGTCTACAAAAGAAGATTAAAGAATTGTACTGAGTAATTAAAGGTAAAACTTATCTTACATATCACAAATTTCTTCATAATATCTAGTATTACAAAGGTTCTCCCGTATCAATTGGTTTTCTGGAGAGTCTATCAACATGAGTGGGAGTCGAACCCACACCCCTTGACCCCCCACAAAAGTTAGCCATGCATAAAAAGAAATGATGTGAACCTCCAATAATTACCTCCAGAAAGTTTATGGAAAAGCAGCAATCCTTCTGTAATATATGCTAAGTGCAGTCCGTCAGTTTAAGATTGATAATATTATAAACAAATATTTCTTGAAGCAGAACTGTCTACAAAATTTAATAAAAAATACCCTAGCTTTATAAGAAATTAATAGAACTCCTTCCATATCACACTTTTGAGCAAAACAAATAGTCAAAGCCAACGTAATATTTACCAAAAACCACAAAAATTTGCATAATTAGATTATATGAATTTTCGGGAATAATTAAAACAATGTTTTTAATTAACTTGTTACATTTTGATTGTAATTTTTGCATTTATCCAAATGAAATTTTATACGATTTTCTGGGAAAATTGCAATTAACTGGAATTATTATGACTTCCACATAAAGCTAATTTTAATTTTTATCATTTTAATCTTCATCAAATTTACTATAACGATTTTCATAACAATTTCAATTTGCAAATTCGACAAGTTTTAAAGAAAATTTCTTAGAAACCTGACCCAAAAAATTTAATAACATTTTATTGTATAAACTTTGGCAAATATAGTTGAAAATATGATTTACTTAACACATGGGGGCCTCGGTGGACCAGTGGATAGCGCAATCAATTGTTGCTTGACTGTTTGATGGGATCAACTCAGTTAGTGTAATTTTGATAGGGGGAGTAGCAGCTGTGTCCCCATTTTGATGCAGATGAGATTGGCCTAAGGGAAATTGTGATTAGGAGAGGGCAATTTACAGACACACACACACACACACACACACACACACACACACACACACACACACACACACACACACACACACACACACA
>JBANCY010000109.1:13812-72452 GCA_037040045.1 Phorticella flavipennis | reverse complement strand
TTCTGCTTTGCTGCTAAAGTGTGCTAGCTTAAACTATTGTACACAACAGCCTTAGATAATTATGTTATCAGGCACATTCCAATAGTGTTCTCACTTTTGAACACTGGGAAACAGTGAAAGCAGACGATGTTCTGTAAATTCCCCCGTTCTTTTACTAAATTATTTATTACCAAAGTTTTGTAAGCCCCAAGCTCTGTGTACGGAAATGTGCGTGACCCAACATTAAATGCACTTCCGTAAAAACAAAAATTTCCGACATATTTGCATAATTAATGTGCGGTCTTTACGCACACACAGACATCACAGTGTGTATAGCGGGGGGTGGAACAGGGGGATTCTTTGGCAAAGTTGGCAACGCGCTTGATAAGGCTCATTTCATTCGCAGGTTAGATGCGGTCATATCTGCGGTCGTTTCAGCTATCCGGGCATTATGGAGGCTGCCTACGGCAAATACGGTTACTATTTGCTCTCCCTGTTGCAGTTCATGTATCCGTTTCTGGGTAAGTTCCAAACATCTGAATTTATCAGCCTACTGCCCACTGTGCCACGTGCACTGCATGTTTTACTAATAAAATTTCCGTACATTTTGCAGCCATGATATCGTATAATGTTGTCGTCGGCGACACTTTATCCAAAGTTTTGGTGCGTTTCTTTCCCTCGTGGGGCGATTCAATGGGCGCCGTTCGTCTGGGCGTTGTGTTTTTTGTCACGGTGGGCGTGGTCGTGCCCCTGTGCCTCTACAAGAATGTTTCACGCTTGGCGCGCGCCAGCTTCATTAGTCTGGCGTGCGTGGTCTTCATATTGTTTGCCGTCATACTGAAACTTATGTCGGGCGATTATAAAGTGTGAGTAAATCCATAGATTTAAGAACTAAGTTTTATCGCGGCACTTGGCAAAGTTTTGGCGACGACTTTGATGACTTTCCAAAACCCCAAAACTAAGGCAAGCTCGTATTTTGCTGCCTGTTTTGACTTTTAATTTGCGAGATTAAATGTGAAACGTTTTGATTTGCTGCTTAAGTAAAATTGTATTATAAATGGGATTTTAATGTACTTCATAAGACAGCAGTGACTTAAAGTTTGAGTCCTTTATAAAGTTTAGCTTGCCTTTATGAGCATTACATATCTTCCTTAATATTGTATTTTGGCTTGCGAGACTCTAATTTTATTTAGATTGGTTTTCGCAGCAGTGCCGTAGATCTGTAACGCATATTTCCAGTCTTTTGGACCACAGTTTTGTGCGTCTTGACACCTGGTGGGTAGGTCCGTAGGATGTACTCTCTTAAGTCGGCAGAATTCTGCTTGTTCTACAAGAAGACTTGCCAGTGGATTTGGGTGGAACTGCAGCCGCTCAGCGTATCGACTGCTACGGAAATTTATAATGTCTCCAATCCTCACCAGACGGAGATCATTCTCGATGGCTTCGTTGGTGACGTACCAAGTGAGTCCTGATGCGGGACTGGACTATCCTCGTTCTGGTCAGTTCCGGCCCCTAACATATAAATGAAATATAATAATATTTGTTTAATTTTTTAACATAAAAACATAATTTTAGTTAATTTTTTTTGCGAGAAAATGAAAATTAAGCGATTTTCAAACAATTGTAGTATACTTATTCGGGCAACACTCCTCTTTTTTTTTCTTTAAATTCGATTTAGCAGGTATTCCGTATACCTGTATACCATATCTCCAGATTGGGGCCAGGATAACCTTGTAGATGCTCCCTAGCATTAAGGAGCCATGCCATTTTGCCAGCCTTTGCCTTAAGTCGACCAACTACCTCCGATAGTGTCGCTGGAACGTCAGGCGTTTATCGAGTGTGACACATAGATACTTATGGAACTTTCTCTGTGGTACGAGCTCTCCATGTAAAAACACTCCTGGCGAAGATCCTCTATTTAACGTGAAGGTTACCGTGGTGCACTTATCCGGGCTTATTGCTATATTCCAGCGGAGCAAATTATCAAATCATATTTCAGCCCAGCAGCCGGCTGGGCGCACCAGGCGAACAGAAGAGCTCAGCACGTCGCTGTCCGATTAGTAATGAAAAAGTGTTGCATGCTTTTAGGTGCTGCGGTTTCGACAGCCACTTGCTGGGCATTTCTGGTGGCCTGGTAGATCAGCTTGGAGAACAGCTCTGGATAGGGCGTTTTGAGAGGCGGGTTTTTAACAGGGAGCTTGTGCAGGCTGTTGTTGGTAACAGATGTTATTAACAGACGTTATTAACGTTATAAAGTATCTGATAGATACAAAAGTATCTGTCAGATACAAAAATATCTGACAGATACAATAGTATCTGATATTTACGAAAGTATCTTAAAGATACAAACTTATCTTAAAGATAAAAAACTATCTTAAAGATGTAAAAGTATAATCTGCGTCAGCATATTTTCTCTTTCTGATCGTCTAAATTCATCGAATGCTGTTAAGCCGCGCTACTGTTAGATTAATAAATCAAGACTGTTTAATGAAGCAAATATGGGAAATTCACCCACCAATGGCACCCATCTAAACAAATGGTAGTCAAATCTTGACAAAATCTAATTTCTCCAATCCTAAATCCTGCGGAAAATTAGTGACGCAGCATGTACGAACTAGTGATATATTGAGAATCTAGCAGGACAATCTAGGAAATGACAAAGTCCACTCCAACGATATACCAAATAAGCCCCTTTTATTTATTATATTTGGCATGTACAAATGTGTATAGCCCATAGAATAGAATTCTATGACTTCCTACCTTTTCTTCTGTTTATATATTCTCTTTTTAAGAAAATAAGATATTTTCTTTGTTTGCAATGCATAGAAGAAAGCGTCCTAGAACCGAAAAAGTATGGTCCAAAAGCTAATATTTGGCAAATTTAGCTGGCTCTGGTCTCATTTTTCTAAATATTTCAAAAAGTTCTTCATCTTTTATTATATTCTGTTTATATATTATTCTGTTTATATATCTTTATTAAAAATTTTGAGATATTCGCTTTGTTTGTAATGTATAGAAGGAAGCGTCTCAGATCCCAAAAAGTTAGCTCCAAAAAATCAATGGGGTATGATCGTCTGTATGTCCATCTGTATGTTTGCAAGCAAATCCCTTGGTTTTGGAGCATTAAAAAAGATTTTCACAAATATTGATGATTCACTATCTATCTACAGTCGCACCAAATTTGATAAAGATTGAAGCACCTTATCATATAGTTGCCGAATAACCGAATAACGAATAAATGTCGGTCTTAGCCTCATTTCGCACTTTTTTTCAAGCTATTGGGTTCAAATTTCGCTCACAATCTGATCAATCAAATTTATTTTAGAAATAAATCGCATAAAACCAAATTTGCTGTAAACTTCTGAAAATAATCGAAAAATTTGTAAGTCACATAAATTAATTTATTTGTTTGAACTGTTCGAATTTTTTTGTAGACTTCTTCTTCCTCTTCCATTCAGCAGCTTTTAGCAATTTATAAAAAAATTATCAAAAAAAGAGCATAAAAATTGTTATATTGTTAAGTGGCGACGCGGTCTAATAACGCGTACAGATTTATTTGCATTTTAATTAGAATTTGTGTGCGGCAAAGCTAAAAATTTATGAGCAGCACCTGAGGCACGGTACAAACACCTACAAAAAGGACCTTTTTTACACTTTATTTGCACAGCGTGCTACACCCTGTGGGCACGTAACGAGCTGAATCAAACCAATCTAACAGCTAACAGAGCTAAGACTGCTTACAGGGTATGCTGCTGGTCGTGCAGTTTCAACTGGCAGCTGCTTTGTATTTGTTTGTATTTTTTTTCTGTGGCCGCTGAGGTTGAGTCCTGGTCGCTTTAGTGCTAAGTGGCGCTTTAGTGACTTCAAAAAATATCTGCCAGGATTGCCCCGACGGCATTGAAGCAGCATTCGCTTCAGCTGCTGCTGTTGCAAAGTATCTGTGTCTCTGTCTGTGTCTCTATCTGTGTCTCCGTCTGTGCGTCCGTCTCCGTCTCCTTCTCCGTCTGTGTCTGCCTCTGTTGCAGCCTCTGTCATAAAATGTAGTGTGCCACTTGTTTGGCTTTTATGGCTTTTCATTAGTCTTTCGCACTGCTGTCGACTGGCTGTGGCTGTTGCATGCGGCAGCATTGAATTGCTATAGGGTCGAGTCGTTAGACAGTTGCAACTGCCGCTGCCACTTGACTGGCAACACGCTAAGCTGTCCGCCACTGCCGGAGCACATTTCATGGTCAACGAGCTGCGAGGACCCCAGGACTGCATAAAATTTAAATAAATTTCCAATTTGCGTGGTCTGTGGGAAGCTGGAAGCTTTTATCTTTTGCATAAATATCTACATCTCAGCTTTGGGTACTTTTTCTTGTATTTCGACCTTTTTTTTGCTTTAGGTGCAGGTTTTTTGTGGGCAACTCTCAAGACCCAACGAAATGTTAATTTGGTGTTAACTTTGTGTAATTTTTTGCCGCAACGAATATTTATTTTCCTTTCCTTTCCTTTCTTTTGCCTGTTGCTGCTTGCGATGCGGCTGCTGTTGTCTGCCTGCAGCACGGACACGGCCGAGTCCTGGCGTTTTGCAAACACGGATCTAATACCCGCCACGGGCATCATGGTGTTTGGTAAGTAGCTAAACAAATGCCACATAATATAGTAGGCAGCGCACAGAGGCGCAGCTCAGCAGGGGACTTCAATCAATCCCTTCGATTTATATGCTCGCCCACGCCTCTGTGCACAGCATATGCTCCAAGGGCTCTAGGGATAACAAGTGCTTGATGCAGGATAAGCGCAAAGCATTCGACGCTGGCCACACAATTAAATTGCATTTTCTGCACAATGTCAATAGTTGAACAAGTAAAACAAGTGCAAAACTTGATTAAACCATGAAAATTAAAATGTGCTCTTTTCTTCTTCTTCTTCTTCCTGTTGTGTTTCTCCCCACTTTTCACTTTCCACACACGATTCGAACTGCTGCACAGCTTTCATGTGTCATCACAATACTTTCCTCGTCTATCAATCGATGCGCGAGGCGACACTGGAACGCTGGGAGAAGGTCACCCACATCTCAATTGGTTTTGCCTGGACAGTTGCGGCCCTCTTTGGCATTGCGGGATACTCGACCTTTCGGGCTTTATCACAAGGTAAAACCGAGCGACTCTACTAATTGACAATCTGCTGCAATTTAATTGCATTTAACCAGTTAACAGCAGTTGGCTGGGCCAGGTTTTTGATGGAGAGCTTAGATTACTATCTATATATATATATATATTTTTTTTTTTTTATTATCAGGCGATTTGCTGGAGAACTACTGCTGGGATGATGACTTGATGAATTTTTCGCGTGTGCTCTTCTCAATATCCATTCTGCTGACATTCCCCATTGAGTGCTTCGTTTCACGTGAGGTAAGTTTGGAGAGGAAATTATACTCATAAAAGATACCCTGTTAATGTAGCTAAAAGGCATATTGATTGCTCAAAATAACTATGTTTATTAAATACCTTGAGAAACATATGTTGAAATTTCATCTTATGATTTTCAGTTTCTGCTTTGCAGAGCTGCTCCAAGTCACAGAACAAGTCTTACTACAACCAAAATCCTTGAGTCAGTTGTACATGCACTGGTAATTTTGGCACTTATTTTCCCTCTCTTCTCTTTGCCTATTTCTGTATTTTGCCAGCTGTTGGGCAGTCAATTTGTACAACTTTCTGCTACATTCACTTTGCCACATTTTGATATATTTGTGTTTGTGCTTGTGCCACATTTGGTTGCTTCTTCTTCTAGTATATTTGTTATTTTCGTTTTTAGATTGTGCGCGCTTTGGTGCATCGTTTTGTGCTGAAGGAGCCCATCAGCGAGTTTACCCAGGACAAGGATCCCAACTTGGAGAAGGGCGCCGAAATCGATGAGTATTCGAAAGCCATTACCTTGGCAATTGTGTTCAGCGCCTTCATAATATCGCCCATGACCGACTGTTTGGGCTCCGTATTGGAATTGAATGTGGGTTGCAGCAAGTTTATTGCTATTTATACACAATATATCAAAACACAAAAACAAACACCACTCCAAATCCTTACCTTACCTTAAACCTTATACCTTATCCCTACCTGCATACGCTCCTGCATTCATAGACAATACGAAAATGTAGAAAACAAAAGCTTTTGTAATATTTATGCAAATTTCTTAACAACTTTAGGGTCTATTGGCTGCCATACCATTGGCTTATATACTGCCCGGACTGGCCTATATACAAATGGAACCGCACGCGCTCTTCAGCCGGGAGAAGTTGCCCGCCTTGGGTCTGGTGGTATTTGGAGCTTTGGTCACCATATTGGGCGCTGCGGTGTTGCTGCCAGGTCTAATGGGCGGCGATTGCCGTTCGGACATTGTGATGGGCTATTGCCGGCAGGAGTTCCAGAATGCCACCGCCAGTGCCACCTCCACTCAGGTGGTGCTAAATTGAGCCAAGCAGCAGGAGCCAAGCCAAATGTCATTAGTTTAGTCATAAGCATTGGCAATATAAGTATATTTGCATTGAATGTGGCATTGTGCAATGCGATTGGGATCTTTTTGGATACTTTCGTTATGCTTTTCATTTTTCCTTTTGTTGATTCCTATTTTCCGTTTGTAACTGCACCATTGAAAATTTCTTAATATTGTGTTGGAACTAGAAACAGAGGCGTACACAGATGCCTTTTCATGCCTTTAAATGTTGTTTAAAGAGCGTCAGGTGTGGCAAATTGACAAAAAATCTAAGGAGAGTACTTTAAGTTTTTACATTGTAGTTATATATTCATAATATGAAGTTTTCTTTACATCTTGCGACTTGATTTCGACCAACTTTACAGTGTATATACATTATAATGTGAAGTGTTTGGGTACCAAATTTCATAGATCTACTTTAAAATTAAAACTGTTTTTCACATGAGAAGATAATATGTTACAGAGCTGTCGCAAAGAAAATAGTAATCCAATAATGAGATTAGGAAGTTTGAAAAGGTTAGCTGAGATTATCAGCCCTCATCTTAAGTGTACGTCTCGGTTGCAAAATTGGGACAAAAGCAAATACTGGTACCTGAGTCTCTTGATGTTCAAAGTTCAAATCGGCTAGGCAAATAGGCGACTATATGTGTGTGTAACTGTGTGTGTAAGTGTTAGCTAAGAATGAGGCAAGTGATACGAGCTATTTGAAACCTGAATCTCAGTACAAACTTCAAATTGATGCAAATGTATGTAAACCCGAACAAGTTGTTATTATATAAAATAATACTTTATATGCACCAATATTATAACTAATATCAGAAGATCTATTTACATCGAATATTATTTTATTGTTACGCTTTTTTGAGTGCCGTTGAGTCTTGAGCTGATTATGAAGATATTGTAGTGCAAGTTCCTTGATCTAAGCATATATAGGGCGTAGAAAATTCGGTGTGTAATGCATGAAAATTTTTCGTATAGTTGTTATTGTAATTACAAAGTAGAATTAGAGTAGTCTGAAAAAAAAACACTATTTGGGCACCAATATACACAGACACAAAACCTACACAGACAAATACAGAATAGATCCAAATATCCAATGCGTTGGGTAAACGAATAATAATCAAAACTAAGTATTATATGAACAATTTGTAACTATCTATTTATGGCATACCAAAGAGTTATCGAAATGAATCAAATCATATTTAAACGTTTTATATATATGTACACAAAAGAAAAAAAAAACAACTGTAGAAAATCTGCTTCAGCTCGTGGGTAAACCAATTGTGACTAAGCTTTAAACACACACTGAAAGAAACCAGGAAGTACAAGTTATGCTACGGATTGTCGTAGTTGATATATACACTTGCGGAAATATTAACTGTTCTAACTAGGTGTATGTCCGATAGTGTTCAAATGGAGATTTAATTGATATTTTGTCTTATCAGATAGAGTTAAATTTCCCTTATTGTTCCTAAAGGCTGTACCAAGTCACTATTAGAAAACTTTACAAAATTACCAAATTACAGCGAATTCTTCTTTCTGCAAGTGTGTAAAATATTAAAACAATTTCATCGAATGAGAATTGAATTATACACATCTATATACAATACGATACACCGAAGGAATAACAACAACAACAGTTTTAAGTTGTTTGACAAATGGCACTGATTATATTTTGCATATGAGATATGTATATGTATATATACTCCCAAGATCGTACCATGCGATACATGTATGTATATAGATATATATCGATTTGCGTATGAATACACTCGTATATTTTTGTACTTTTGTATTTTGATTTTATGCACGATCTTATTATATTATATTATATTACGATGATATGTAAATACAAATATAATCGTATATTTTATTGTAATTTTTGTATATGGATTAAAGAGATTTTTTATACAGAAAACATATAGAAACTGATATACGAACACACACTGCTCACTCTTCTTACTTGTGGTTATGGGAACCAAAAAAAAAACAAAACAAAATCTTGATTCTGTTTCATTTACAAGCAACTCTATTCTAAGAGCTTATAAAACAAACACAACATATCACGAGAAACTTAACTCAACGTTACTCAACCAAAATCTACAAGATGAAAAGAAACAATGGCCAAAAATACCAAAGATTTAAGAACAACAACAACAAATGGAGCACAGGAAATACGCATAAACCCTACCCAAGCGGATGGGCTTTTCTAAGATACTTTTTACAAGAACTAATGCTTTTTACAACACTGAACAAGAAAACACAAGAAAATCGGGGGACAACAAAACTATATACAGACTTATTTTATGTATATACACTATATAGAATGAGCTGATCTTTAGTTATGCCTGAAATTTCTACTGGATGCTAGATAAATGAAACTTACGCTTACCAAATTTTTGGATTTTGTGAAGAAATTCTTGCTTTTTCGGATCATCTAACTTCTATCATCTGCAGCTATCTTCTAAGCACTAAATTAGTGAGAAATGCTTTGGAGTATATTTCTCCATTTAAGAAGGTTGTGAAATTTGCACAGATTTTAAAAAATGTTATATTTTAAAACTATATCGATGTTTTTTTTGCATAAATTGGTCAGACAATGGTATATAATGATGCTTTATTCCACTTAAGAACTATCATGATTTGGTTCGAAGAAAGTTGATCAACAAACTCTGCTATATGCATACACCCATGAAGTTTAATATTGTCACGATCCAAAATATATATAGTTTAATCATAGATATTTTGTTTTAAATGTTTAAGTCTCACTTATCTAGAGTCCACTGTAGTTCGGGTATATTACGTACACCTAACCTAAAAACGCTGTTAAAATGTGCTACACTCGTATTAGAATTCAAAAAAGATACAAAATGAAAGAGTTAGAGATGGATAGATACAGTACACTTGGCAATGTCTTTGATTTAGGGAAATACAATTTTTGATCTTAAATAAAAAAAAAACAAATATATATATGACAAACTTTTTGCATGTAGTTACATAAATTATTTAGAAAGATTGGCGCAGAGCGTAGTATTTGTTGCATATATAATATATATGTATATATATATATAAATAAATATATATAATATATATACAATTATTATTTATATACCATACACACAAAAAACTAAAAAAATATAATCAAATTTCATTCAAAAATAGCATATGTATGTATGTATAAATATAAATATATTATAATAATAAAGAATATATTTTAGAAATATGCAATAAAGCAAAACAACAACAACAAAAATAGCGGTTTTTCATGCCTTATCAGCAAATACAACCCCACGACAGAGTCAAAAATGTGTTCTCTTTAAGCTAACCGCAGATTGTATTATCTTTGGCTCGATTGACTCCCAGCGAGCTATTCTAAAAGAAACTTTCCCATTTCAATCGTCTCGTTTATCTATTCCAAAAAATTACCAAAACAACTCCTAAAACAATATATCGTTTTAGACTTGTGAAAATAAAATACCTTCTTAATATTTCATATGCCGGAAAAGAGTTATTTCGCAGACCGCAAAAGAATGTTTAGCTAATCCTAAGCCAAGTGCTTTGTGGTTTCCCATATCCCATTCTGGGGCTATAAAAACCTCTGTTCTTTCCTTGGATAGGCACAGTTCCAAGTTGACTGCCTTCAGTGCATAACACAACTTTTGCTATACTTAATTTGATTTCCAGAACCAACTTCAAGCTAAAACCATCCAAAAATCAAACATGGCCGATAAGAAGAATTTGCTGCTGCTCTTCGAGCATCCCACCGAGCCCGTCTTCATGGACAAGGGCAAAAAGGTTACCGTATTCGATGTGCCCGATAACTATCTAACCGATCGCTATCGTCCCATCAGCAATGAAGTGCAGAGCCGTGTTGGCGAAAAGGTCGAGCAACGTGTGCCCGTCCGTGAGATCTCCATTCCGGATCTCCGCATTCCCATGTCCTTGGGCCGTGAGGAGCAGTTCTCGCTCTTTATACCCAAGCACCGACGCATTGCCGGCCGTCTCATTGACATTTTCATGAACATGCGCAGTGTGGACGATCTGCAGAGCGTCGCCGTATATGCCAGGGATCGTGTCAATCCTGTCATGTTCAATTATGCCTTGTCCGTGGCTCTGCTGCATCGTCCGGACACACAGGGCTTGGATCTGCCCTCATTTGCGCAAACCTTCCCCGACCGCTTTGTGGATTCGCAAGTGTTCCGTGAACTGCGTGAGGAGTCCTTTGTCGTTCAGCCAGGCTCACGTATGCCCATTGTCATACCTCGTGACTACACCGCCTCCGATCTGGAGCCGGAGCATCGCCTGTGGTACTTCCGTGAAGATCTGGGCATCAATCTGCATCATTGGCATTGGCATTTGGTGTACCCCTTCGAGGCCTCCGACCGCAGCATTGTGAACAAGGATCGTCGTGGTGAGCTCTTCTACTACATGCACGAACAGATCATGGCCCGCTACAACATGGAACGCTTCAGCAACAATCTGGCTCGTGTGCAGCCCTTTAACAATCTGCGCGATCCCATTGCCGAGGGTTACTTCCCCAAGATGGACTCGCTGGTTGCCAGTCGCGCCTGGCCACCACGTTTCGACAACACACGCCTCGGCGACTTGAACCGCGAACAGGATCAAATCAATGTGGAGATCGCCGACATGGAACGCTGGCGCGATCGCATCTTCGAGGCCATACACCAAGGCTTTGTCATGGATGTAAGTGGAACCTTTAGGCGTTGAGTAAATGATGAAATATATATCATTTATTTCATTTTGCAGGAGCGTGGCCAACGCGTTACACTGGATGAAGCTACTGGCATTGATGTACTGGGCAACATTTTGGAGTCATCGATTCTGTCACCCAATCGTACTTTGGTAAGTAAAATGCAGTTGGCTGTTGCTCCATAAAATCTCCAACCCTCTTCCTGCCTCTTTTCAGTATGGCGATCTGCACAACTTTGGCCATGTTTTCATCTCCTACTCTCACGACACAAACAACAAGCATTTGGAATCCTTTGGTGTGATTGGTGACTCCTCCACGGCTATGCGTGATCCCGCCTTCTACAGATGGCACGCCTACATTGATCGCATCTTCCAGGAGCACAAGTCGCGCCTGCCTGCATACACAGACACCCAGTTGAACTATGCCGGCATCTCGATCACCGGCGTGCAGGTGGAGTCCACCGCCGGCCAGCCGAATATTTTGAGCACCTTCTGGCAGCAATCCGATATGGATCTATCACGTGGCTTTGACTTCACACCACGTGGCAATGTGTTTGCTCGTTTCACTCATCTTGCCCATCGGCCATTCACCTACACGATCAGCGTGAACAACGATGGAGGCGCCCAGCGCTTTGGCTATGTGCGCATCTTCATTGCGCCCAAAAATGACGAACGTGGCCAGCCCATGTTGATGAGGGAGCAGCGCCTGATGATGGTTGAGCTGGACAAGTTTGTTGTTTCACTCAACCCAGGACCCAATACCATACGTCGCCGTTCCACCGAGTCCAGTGTGACCATACCGTTCGAGCGCACCTTCCGTAATTTGGATGCCAATCGCCCGGCTGCCGGCACCCCCGATGAGCTCGAGTTCAACTTCTGCGGTTGCGGCTGGCCTAACCATATGCTCATTCCCAAGGGTCTGCCTGAGGGTCTGCGCTGTGATCTCTTTGTTATGGTTTCCAATTATGAGAATGATAGGGTAAGCTGGGCAAAGCAGGTGGAGGTGTCTATTGCTGTTTACTAATACAGGTTTTGATTGTTTGTTTGTAGATTGACCAGGAGCTGGTTGGACGCTGCAGCGATGCTGCCAGCTATTGCGGTGTGCGCGATCGTCGCTATCCTGATCGCCAGTCGATGGGTTATCCATTTGATCGCCTGCCTCGCACTGGTGCCGATCGCCTGGTTAACTTCCTGACACCCAACATGAGCATTGTCGACGTCAACATTCGCCATGAGAATCGCACGGAAATTCGCCAGACACGCTGAAAACCCGCTAAAGAAAACGCAGCCTTAGCTGCATTATACAGTTGACGACCTTGGCATGGCATTAAGGCACATGAGATAAACACAATGCAGATTACGCATAGCTATTTTTAAGATTATTTTTATATTGCATTTTTATTGGGCTTTTATTAAACGCAGCATGGCTTACAATGAAATGAAAACCGAGAAAATGTAGTTGATTTAATACCCTTTACAGCAGAACTTCCACAACTTTTCTTCTAGGCAAAATAACTGATGTATAGAGTATACAACACTCTTTGGAAAAGATAAAATAAAAAATCATTAAAAGTTGCAAACTTTTCTATAAATTGAAGCCACCCGCTTTGCGTCTTTTATAAAACCATCAATAAAAGCACAACTTTTTTGTTGTTGTCCATTTGGCCTTAGACGAGTTTCGCTTTAATCATTGATTGCGCTTATCAGCGCGGCTGGTGCTCTATTGATAGCTCTCTAGGTCTCTCAATCTCTCAATCTTGTCTACAGTTTCTTTATATTGAGCTGTTTAATTTTCCTGAGCTTCAGTTTGAGATCAGCTGTCGTTTGCTGCAAAACTGCCAAATCTTATTCAAAGGAAGATCCACGCGTAGGAATCAAAAAGATGCGCACTTTGTGCCACGCCCTGCTGCTGATAATAGCCATTGGCGTAAGTAAAGCCCCAAAAATAAGGTCCAGAAATAGATTGTTATCATAGTTTCCGATGATCTTAGAATAAACACTTTCTAAAATAAGTACAAAATATGAAGTATGATGTATGATATCATACTATGGCATATGTCTAGATGAAATCACGTTTGGATTGGCGCCGTGTACTTTTTGGGATCAATTCGGTTTAGGTATATGAGCTATTTTCAAGATTGACGCGCAAATCTCGGGTTCAAGTTCAACACGCGTTAAATATTCTATTTAGTTAATCTATCTTCTATTTAACTCTCACTTTTGAAGCTTAAAACTGATAGAGCTCAAGCAGTCTCTATGAACAGTCAATGAAAGAAGTCAAAACACAAGTGATTTTCCAAGTGTTGCTGTTTTAAGAATATCCATCCAATTCTTAAATAGTCGTAAAATATTATTGTAATATCCTAATAAATGATTGTCAAGCTTCTTAAGTGCTTTGCACACAGTTTTATATTCCGAATATTAATTCTCTGAAATTCCCTTCAATATAGTGTGCTTCAGTTGCCGGTCGCTCGAGTACCAGTTCCCGTTCAAACAACAACTCCAATTATGATCGTTCCGCCAAGACCTTCATAGATCAGTCGAGTCAACGCTATTACAAATTATACAATGAAATTGCCGCCGAGACATACTCCGGCAATAATGAGGAGGACTTCGATGTGCTTTTCTCCAAGTTGGTCAATGTAAAGCGTATAGCGGATGAGCTGGTTGGCATATCGCGTGAAGCCAGCGGTTTTGATCTTTCCAAGGTGAAGAATCCGGAATATAAGCTGGCGCTCCAGGAACTGCGAAAGGTGGGCGATTTATTTGTGCTCGGCGAGGACTACTTCTCGTCGGTGCAAATGAACCTGGCTTCGCTGCAGAAGATGTCCACTGATAAGGATATCGAGCCATATCTGGGCGGCGCCAAAATGCCCAATGAGGATGACAGTCCATTGGCCTACTATCCGGATATACAGAAGATTGTGCAGCGCAGCAATGATACGGATGAGCTGAAGTATTATTGGGAGACTTGGCGTGATAAGAACCAAATCTGGGCCTCCGTTAATTTCTATACGATTGTGCAGTCGTTCCAAAAGGCGGCACAAATACTGGAAATACCAGTGCATGAATTGTGGTATCGCTACGATAGCCAGGAGATGCTGCAGCAGATGGAACAGGCCATGTCGGAGCTGAAGCCAGCGTATCAACAGCTGCATGCCTTTGTGCGTGATGAGCTCAACAAGAAGTACGGCAGGGAAGTGGTCAATCCGAATGGACCCATACCGGATCACTTGTTTCAGCAGGTGGTGGAGCAATCCTGGGAAGAGGGCAGCATTATTGATGCATATTTTCCACGCAAGGATCTGCCGCAGTACGATGACTTTGTGCGTAAAATGAGTGCCAAGGCCCTGGTCAATCAATCGGAAATGTTCTACACATCCCTGGGCTTTCCAGCACTGAGTGAAGAGTTTCACAAAAATCAATTGAAGGAACCCAATGAGGAGAGACCAGATGATGACTGTCGTCCGGCGTTGTTTGATTTGACGCCTCATGTGTATATGATGTACTGCGAGAAGGTCAGCTTCAGGAAACTGATGCAATATCATGCGAATATGGCCCGTGTCTACTATGCGGAGCAGAAGAAGCAGCTGCCTTCGTACTACTTCAAGTCATACAATCTGGAGTACCCTGTGGGTGAGGCGGTAGTGCTCTCTGCCTCTTCTCCCACACATCTGACAGGTCGTGGCTTGGCCACAGCTGCGCAGTTTTCCGAAAAGGCTTTGATGAATCGACTGTTTCGCATGGTGAGTTTGAATTTTCAGAAAAAATTGAGTTGTACTTCCTACTGAGCACTGGTTTTTGTTAATTTACAGGGTATACACACCATATTGAACATACCACATTACTATGTGCATACTAAGGTAATGCATGATCTGCTAAATGGCACCGTCGATATGGATACAGTGAACAAACATTATTGGAAACTTTTGGAACAACATGCGGGCATTGAACCGCCCGTAGATCGTGGTGAAGGTGCCATAGATTTTCCCTATAAATTCTACGTGAACATTGAGCAAAATCATCAGACTAAGTAAGTGAAAGCTACCAAAACTGATTGATAATACCGGCTGAAATACTTTTCTTTGGCTTTGTAGAAAATTCATATCGGAAATTTTGGGTTATCAGTTCTATCGGGCGCTCTGCCAGAAGAGCAATCATCGCGGTCTGCTGCACAATTGCGATTTCTTTGGCAACTTTGCTGTGGGCAATAGTCTCAAGTAGGTATATTTTGGGCTTATAAACTTAACAATATACTTACATATATACCCTTATATCCATTTAGAACCATGATGGCATTGGGTTCGACCAAACCCTGGAAGGAAGTTGTAGGCAAAATATTGCCACAAAACACGGGTCTTAGCAGTTTGGCTCTATTGGAATACTATCAGCCGATTGTGAATTGGCTTACGTCACACAATCAGCAGACCAAAGTAAAAATTGGTTGGAATAACTCAAACAAAAGTAAGTAGAAGCTAATTGTGTACGAAAATATACGTAAATTTATATATTTTGTATTTTGCAGAAGTGGTTTAATCTCGATTGAAAATGCTACTTTTGTGTTATAATATCCAAATAAAAAAATGTTAACAAAATAATAATAAATTCAGTTTATACATTTTCTTTAATTTTGAATATGCGGCTTTTTTGAATGTATTTTCCAACACTGTTTCAAGCTAAACTGCGAACATGAAGCAGTTCCGCAAGTGAACCTCTCCAGCAAACAGCAGCTGTCCCCCTTGCACTTGTTTGCTGATGGCGGGAATTGTTGCTACGCCCGCAGCGCAAGTGCGAGTGAGACAACTATATTACTCAAATATGGCGCCAAATAAGAAATTTAAATGTGGCAACAAGTGCAAAATGAAGTAATATATATGCCTAGTGTTGTCTTTTGAACTGAATGATTAGCATTACTCTCGAAAATAGAAGACTTATCTTTTTTAAATTATATATTTAGACGGTTAGATATAGTCTTAGAGTACAACCATAGGATAAAATTGGGTAATTGGTAATATTTTCAAATCGCTCATTTAATAGCAATCGTCCATAGTTTATTGTCATGAGCAGCAGCAGCTTCCCTTGAAACTAGACATGCGATTCTTAAATCTGAGGAAGATTTTCCTAGAACAACAACATTATATTATTTTTGAATCCACGAGAAAATCCTTAGCCTTTAAGATCTAATTTAGAAATTCTGAGAATATTAAAATATTTGGATTCAAAAATAATCGAAGAAAGAGTGCCAGGATTCACCCATTTTAAAACATCAGGGAGTACTCAATATCCGATGCCAGGCGGATCGCTACGGACGGTTGATGCATACTCGGGTGATAATTCATTTTGGAGTAGAAAGAGTTGTCAATTTAAGATCTAATTTAGAATATACAATTAGTAGATTTTTAAAAGATTTCAACACAAAAGTAATTGCAACATTGTTGGTAAAATTATAGAATATATTAATGGATTAGATATACAAAATAATATCCATGTTAAGTATTTAATAATTTATTTATTTTGAAACAAGTGTTCTCAGAAAAACTCTTTAAAATATTAATAATTTTGCTAAAAATATCTGATCGGGGACTTTGCTCTAAAGATCTCCTATCTTTTGTTCTCAATATTCTCCCTATATATTAGTAGATATCTTATCTTAATCCACACATTCACACTACCTTTACCTATGTTAATAGAGAGATTAAGTACAGAAGTCTCCGAATAGATTCCCGCGATATAAATAATAATATTTTTAATATAAAAAATAAAAAAAAATCATCAGTTTCCTCTACCAAAATTTCTTTGCTCTGTCAAAAACACACCCATGAAATGCTGTTAATTTGCACAGTTTATGCACTCGTCTTATGTTAATCCCATTCACAATTATCTCTGCCTACAACCATTTTGTCCGATTCGCGGTTTTATTTAGCTCGTTTTGTTTTGGATCTTTCGTCTTTGTGCAAAACCAGTGAGAAAATATTTGCCCAAAAAGCGCCTCTTGAATATGTAAACAAGCCGTCAAACCGCCAAACAGTCAAGAGATTCGCATAATGCGACTGGGAACGAGATGGATAGGTGGTTGGATGTATGGGGTAAGATGGAGATATGGATACTCGTCGTATATATGAAGTAGTTAAGTCGATTTTTGGGTTAATGTTAATGCATTTGCTGATGGGCCATGCGGCAATTTAAAAAAGTTCAACCAAATTGGCTGACATGCCGCATGTAAATTTCGTTTAACTTGTTTTCCCTTTGCGATCAGTGTGCATAATTTTCATACACTACCGTAGAGGGTAGCATAGCTATTCCATGTAATTTGTTATGGAAATGTGAGGAATACGTGGGGAAAATTAATATGTCTTTTGAACTCTGCTGGGGGTTTAGTTGAGCCCATAAGCTGGCTCTTTAAGGAACCAAAAAAATTTATCCGATCCCAGATAAAACCTATTTTTATGCCAATATATCTAAAATTATTATAGTCGTTTGTGAAAAATGTATGAAACTTTCTTCTAATAGAATTCAATTGCCATAAGCCAATCCTCTTGGGAGTTACTGCAAGATTACATGATGCTTTCCTTATCTTTATAAAAGCATCGGGACTTCGGTTTGTCGCATTTTGTTAACTTTACTTATTTCGGTTGTATTTTTAGTATTTTGCATAAAGAGTCATTCGAGCAAACGGAATGAAGATTGCGACGGCGATGACGATGACGATGGCAATGCTGATGGCGTGGGTGCCTTTCACTCAGCGCCAGCTCCAACTCCAGCCCCAGCCCCAACCTCAGTTCCAGCTCCACTCTTAGCCTCCGCCACAAGCACAGCTACAACTTCAGCATTCAAGTTGAGGTTTCGCGTCCGGCCATGTGGCAGGCGTGCCTCGGCCGCTGCTGCCGTGCGCCATGTCAAAGTTGGCTTCGCTGTGGAATTATGTGCAGCAGTGGCAGCAGCTGCAGTGGAAACGATTTAATTTCATGGCCATTCATATCGTAAAGACAGTCCCCAGTCCCCCTTCTGCACCTAACCGTCTGTAATTTAGGCGCAATTAGCAGCGGGCGGCTTGGCTTGGCTCGGTTGCCAGCTGCTCGGATGAGGTTGGTGCTTGATGGTTGCGGGGAGAGTCGGTGCACACGCAATGCATTTACGAAGCATTTACCAGAGCCGCCCACAAAAGCTTAAACAATTGGAAAAATACAAAAAACGTATTACAGAAAATCCAATTGAAGTGAAAGAGCATTTTGGTACGCCCGCTGATTAGCTCAGTTGGATTTTGCAGACAATTTCCAATTCAAAACAGAAATCTTTGGCTGCAGCCATCCATATAAACGGACGACCTTGCCGCATTGCCACACAGCTTCGGGTACAGCTTGGGCTGCTGGCCTCTTGGCTAATGACCGTCGTGTCCACTGTAGCTGCTGCCGGTAGAGAATCGCTGACCTTTCGCCAGGCTTTGTTGTTGTCGCAGCAAGTGAAGCGTCAAGTCAAGTCCGGCTTGAGAGAATCGCAACCAAGTGGAGGCATACTACCAAGCAGTGTTGGAAATTGAGCCATTTTTTGGCCAACTTCCTCTTAAAAAATTGGTTGTGGCTTTAGCTTTTTTCATATTTTCACGCCAGATCTAGCTTTTTTGGTCTAGACGTGCCAGCAACACATAGAGTCAACGTTTTGGAATGTGCATTGAGAGGGAAAGAGATACAAATGTTGCATGTCATGTTGCCTTAGCAAAAGTCGTCGACGTCACGCACTTGGAGTTGGATTTGGATTCGGACGGGGATGTGGCACTGTCTGCAGCTCTTTTGGCTTTTTTTATATGGATGCAATCAAGCGACGAGGAACAGACAACAAGCTGCGCTTCGCTAAGCTTCGGCGTCTAAATATTGCGACACTTTGCCAGACGCATATTGAGGGCTCTTCAGCTCGGTGGTTGCACAGCCTCCCTAGCCAAAACCCCTATCGTTACCACTAGCCCAATCCCAAGGCACCGACGATTGGCTATTTGCGGTTGAAAGCAAACGGATGGAAACTGGTAAAAAGCCATTGAAAGCAGCCAACGGCCAACAGCCGGAACAGATTATATGGCTGACTGAGCCAAACTATTGAGAAATGTGTTCAATCATAAACAGATTTTGGCAAAAAATTTGGAAATCTTTTAAAGGGGAAAACTATGGACAATTCTTCGGCCAGACAAAAATACTGAGAATTGGCCAAAGGTAATTTTGAGAAAAATAGCCGAAAATTGTCTTATTTTGCGAAGGAGAAATTTTATATATATGTTTAATTTTGGAGTAGGTTAAATATCGGAGCAAATACAAGGCTATTGAGGTATATCAGGGAGAACTTTTCGATGGTAGTAACTCAAAGTGTAGACAGAACTGTCGTGTGTCACACTTTATGAGTAAATCTAAGGGCTAATAAAAAGGGCTTTCCAAAATTTAACAGTGTGAGTTGTTCAGACAGACTGAAGTTATCTCATCACCCAATCTTCTGCCTGACATTTCGATTCACTTGAAACGCCTGAAGCTGCGGATCTTTAACGATATCACGAATTCGCATTTCAATTGGATTTGTTGGCGCGTTCATTGTGGCGCCCTCAAAACGAAAACGAACTTGAAGTTGGCCCGTAAAACCAAAATTTAAACCAAAACCAAAACCGACTGACCTCAAAGCAATAAAGAAATTATGCATATTATGACGCGGTCTCTGATGATGGCTACAAAGTCATAAAAAAGCAACCAAAAACTGGGGGAATACACAAAACTGAGCATTATGTAGACGCAACACTGAACAACTGCTGGTCTATATGGCATATAACATATGTCTAATCAGTTATCTGCAGGCGGTTTTGTTGTTAACCTTTCTTTCTTATACAAAGCAACAAAAACAATACAATGATACAGCACAGAGCATAATTATCATTTCATTTCTCAGACAGCATTTTACTATTATTTTAACTGCGGCAAATGGGGTATATGAGAATTTGTATCAAATTTAAATGATTTAAATATATATAATTTATTTTTTGAATTTTTTTGTTTTAAGAATAAGGGGCCTTAATGGACCAGTGGATAGCGCACTGTCCCGCCAAACAAGAGGTGCGAGTTCGTGTCCCGCTTATGTCAATAGGCGCGACCCTTCTAAAAAAACTAGGTTGTGACGTAGGACTTGAAATCCACCCACGTAAAAAAAGGTCTTCAGTTCTAACGCTTCAGGCTTTGACCCGATGGGGTTTTTATGGCCACTTAATAATTATAATAATTTTAGGAATACTTCACCTTGTCATAAATTTCACAAAATATACATTTAAAATGTCTATGCACAGGGTAGCTCTTAGTCTCTATATCTCTAAGCATGGAAATGACGTCTCTGTCTTCATTATATATCTTCTTGCCGTTTGTTATGGGGCGTGTAAAACATTTCTTTTACACTTCTATTAAGTGATCCGGCAGTTCGGTAGGGTTCTTTTGTTTTAATGCAAATCAACAGCATTTGCTTGAGCTCTCACAAGTTGCGCTTGCCGCCACGGCGAATTCGGCGAAACGAAAGACTTAAGGCACGAACGCGGCACAGCTTGTGGCCCGGAGGGGTTATATAAGCGCGTGCTCGCCTTAAATTTAAGTCCGGCAAGCACGCCATGACTGGGGGTCAAGAGGCTGCCCGCTGGCAGCAGCCAGTCTGGCCCCGCTGTGTAGGTGGAGAAATTATGTTGACATCATCGCCAAAAAAGAAGCAACAAAATAAATAAAAAATTTGCCAAGAAGCCACCAAGCGGCACAACCACTCGAAAAGTAACAACAACAACAGCAACAACAACAACGGCAACAAAATATAAATTTAATTTTACTTTCATTTTCGGCAACGCTCATTTTCGTTTACTTTTGCTTGTGGCTTAATGAATTTGACCAAAAACCAAAAGTCAAAAAAGCAAAATCAAAAATATCGAAATACAAATCGTCTTCTATCTCCAGTTCGGAGGGTGTTTGTTATTCAATCTGATGATTGCATTTTGATGATGTTGCAAATGCGGCGAAAAGAGCTCCAGGTTTCGTTTCGAGTAAAACAGAGATTAATTTGTTGGCAACAAGTCAATCGAGTTCGACATTCACTTTGACAGGAAGTCTCTTAACACTTGTTTCTATTACACTGGCTAACAAGATTTCCGCGCTTGACTACTAACTGATAATTATTTCTTATATAAAAACAAAGAAAACCAGGTCTGAAATTTAAATATTTTGTTGTGGTATTTTGATGGCTTCCGTTGAAGGTTTTTAAAGCTGTGTATGCCTAGGAGCACCTGAGAATATAAGTACCATTTTTTGATCTAATGCGATTCCAACAGGAGTTTTCTCAGCTTAAAAACCACCTCAGAGATTTGTTAAGTTGTGTGTTTCAGTTGCAGTTAAGATGAGCGATTTTCAAATCGTAGCATCGTTGTTGATTTGACTAACTGGCTGTCTGATGAGCCTGGTGAATGTTGCAATGAGGAAATCTTTTGTCTTTCTGGTAATTTGCAATTTAATCATAATAAACTAAGCAAAAGCAAAAGTGGCAATTTTATTTGATTTGTTTCGCCTACTGCACAATCCAAAGCCCACAAAGACAACGCAATGAAAGTCAAAAAATGCTTTTGCCATTTGAAATTGGCTTTTAATAGCCCAACAACAATCCAAGACACTAACTAAATTTCCTGGCTCGGTGCCAGACACAAACACAGTTACTTCGCACAGCCATTGCGAAAATCTGGGCAATTTGATTTTTATTGCCAATTTGTTTATGAAACACTCGCATCAAACAAACCCGTCAACTGTGTTTTTAGCCAATTTTCTAGGTCAGCTGTTGAAATACTTGTATAAAATTTAAGAAATTGTCAAATACTCGAACAATTTTCAAAGTGTTTCCCAATTGTCAATTACCATAGGAGCAGGCGGCTGCACACTAATTCCAACGCCTCTGCTCCTAATCTTTCATGTTGTCATCCCTCTGGCCTTTCGAGCATAAAATTTGGTTCAAATTGCAATCAACTGTCTGCCAGGGATGCCAGGGCTTTCGGCGGAGTTTAATGGGTACCGCTAGGCCCAAAAAGCTTGTGTGCAGTCTCCAGTGAATACTCTCTTAATTGCCCTTTTATATGGCTGTGGTGTATAAATAAGGTTTGTGCCCCTCTTAAGCATTGCCCATGTTCAAAGAAATATTTCTCTTTTGTAATTTTGACTACTCGTTTGTCTGAATCTTGTTTGGTGAAAAAAGACCAGCATAAAGCTCATTTCGCTGCACACAAAACACAACAAAAACACCCTCCGTTACGCATGACCCCTCCCCCAGGGTCTGTCGAGGTCTGCGATTGTATAAGCGGCTCCAAGTCCACCCCCCGCCCCCCATGACACATAAATATGTCACTGTTTCGAATTAGAGTTGCCGCATAGACAATTGTATAATTATCCCGAAACATAAATGCCTCAAGAAGGGCTCGATTTGCTGCGGTTTATCGAATATTAAATACTCTAATTCAGTTTATTTTACCATCTGCCCCAAAGCTGAGGCCCCAATCAAAAAACCCTTCTCTCTGGTAGAGTGCGAACAAAAGGAAACCCAAAGACAGCGCCAAACCGAAATCTAAAGGTCTTTTTAGGGTTTTCACACATAGAAAATATTGAAACGACCAACTGTATCTGGTATTTGGCAAGCCAGACAACCCGGCAGACTCAGCAGTTTCGGATTCGGAGTCAGAGTCAGAGGCTTCCAGTGTTGAGGCCGCCAAACTGGTTGACACCTTGCCCCAGCCTCTGCCGAGGCTGAAATTGATTTATGGGAGACTCACATGGCAGCTGTCATATGCCATTCCACATATATTACGATCATTTCTCTTTGTTTTCGGACCAGCTTTATTTATCTCCAACAAAAAGTTCCAAAATTGACGCTTGGGCGCAAATTTCGGTTTAAATTTGACCCATGGCACGCGTTTATCGGTAGTTAATGGCTCTACACTGAGCGAAAGAAGTGTTAATGCTCTCACAGAGAAATAAAAGGGTTATGAATTAACTTTAAATATGAAACTTACTCTTGATTTTTTAAAGAAGTTGCCAAATATTTTGTAATTTCCAAGTTCAACGACTTAACTTTGCACATTTGTTTCTATTTCAATTTCAAATTCAAAATTAACATAACTTATAAAATCTGTTGTAAATACAATCTAATTGAATTAAGATTTTGTGCTAAAAATAAACAGCTTCTTCAGTTAGGCATGTGTTTTATGTTTGTTAATTGAAGCATATGGAAAATTTTTAAAGCCTACAATATTGCAGAAAAAAACTGTCTATACTCTTTGAAAATTCAACTAAAAGGGTATGCACGTTAAGAGATATATCATAAGGTCAAAGCCTCTCATTGGAGCCCTTTGTCACTATCGCTAAAAAAATGGGACAAACTATTTTCAAAAACTTCACTTCAGGCCAATTCTTCACCAATCAAGAGATTCGACATAGACAGAAACAGATGGTGCGTGGTCCGGATTAGAAGATAAATGCATAAAATCCTCCCAACCAAGCTTTAGGAGCATCTATCTATCTATTGCTAATCGATTTATTGATAAAGTAGTGAATCACGTTCTATTAACCCAATGAAATGAAAGTCCACTTATATTTTGTCGAGTTTATAAATAACTAAGTTTTGGAGCAAGTATATACAGCTGCATCTAAACGTAATCGTATGACTTCCCATAGGACCCAAAGTAGCGTTTAGCTTATTGTCAATGCCTGTACGGGGTATTTTCCAATCGCATATACCAGACAAAACCAACAACTAATTGTTTTATTTGTGCACATTTTATTCATTAATAAACAATTATAGGCAATTTGTTGTTAGTTGTTAATTAAATTAGAGCGTTTGTGTCTAAATCCATAGCAACTAAGCAAATTCAAAGCGTAGGCAAAAAAAATTGCAGTGCATAAACAAAAGACTTAAGGCACAAACTCGACATCGAACGCGAGGCAGGTTGTTTTTTGATACAGTTTTCAGAACTTGGTCGGGTGCTAAACGGTCACACGCGTTTAGTTATGACTAAAAGGTAAATAAAAGATGTTAAGTAGACGACTAAGAAGAAGCTGAAGTCAAGTCGGGCAGCTGCTTTTTTTGTCGAGCCATGCAGTTTTTTGCGATCTTGGCGACTTACAGGTCAAGCCGCAAGGCAGGCAGACAGGCAGGCCGGTAGTTCATTATATCACCTCTGGGTGAAAGTGATGATGGCATTCGCAAACACATACACGGTGTGGCACACACATACACACACATAACTGTATAGGCATACAGCGACCCGCACAGATGTGCCACAAGTAAATGAAGCATGTGCGAACATTTTCCTGCCTCATCATTTTGGGTGCTTAACACAGACTCAGCGCCAAGTATAGGGTGCGACCAATGTGGGTAGCTACTCAACTCAGAGTTGTCTATCTTTTAGGCCTTTTAGACACCAAACACAATATATATGGCAATATATTACGTTTCATTGTAAAATCTGTTCATAAAAATATCAACACCTTACGCTGTACTTGCAGCTCGTAAGCTGCAACTGTGAACACCCTGTTTAGTCATTTGGGCAAATGTATGCTAATCTTTGTGTGTGTTGGTTGCATTTTTGTAAACATTTGTGTTGCCATTTTTTCAATTATCGATCTTTATTTGCCGTTGGCGCTGAGTTGTGAAGCGCAACTCTGCTCCGAAGCTCTGTGAAAAATCCGTAAAACTTCCTCATTGCATGATGTGCTGGCTGGCTGACGGCTGTTATGCAGTTGCAAGTTGCAACAAAAAAACAAAACTGTTGAAAAAACTATGACATCAACGTCATTTAAGACTTGCAAATGAGTTTTTGTTGCATCTCTTTTTTTAACATTTTTACTTTTATTTTGATTACTTTGCCTATCGACAGTGAAATCGGCACAAAGATGTTGCTGCCACACTTCAAATTTGCTGAGCTGAAACAAATAGAAAAACAAATCAAACTGAACTGAAATAAAATGTCAGTCAAATGAATATTCATGAGCAAATGAATGCAAACAAATGATGGAATTGAATGAATCAAGCCGACAGCAGCAGCAGCTGCCTCTCAAAAGAGCTACAAAAATTGTGTCAGGCAAAGCGAAATTAAGACCAATTGCTACTCAAGTTTTGTGGTTAACTTTTTATGGGCACCCTGTGCGTAAGGAATGGTGGTAGCAAGGTTATGATAAACTGGTATGATAGTGTGTAACAAGCGGTAGGACGGACACGAGGAGAGACATCCGAAAATTGAGGTGATTGACAATTACTTTAGGTTATAGAAGGATATAGGGAATAGAGTGTGTGCGCTACTTAGGCTGCAGCAATTTCAGGGAATTGTTCACAGGAAACGCATTTAAGTACTGCAAACTAAAACATTGTGGAAGATCAGCTATTGCGTCTGGTTTGTTCAGAAAAGGAATCTCTACACAAATGTTCAGGCGAAGACCAGTGCACTGTCCCGCAAAACAAGAGGTAGAAAAACTAGGTTGTGGTGTAGGACCAACGTAAAGTTCATCAGTGAAGGAAGGAGGAATTAAAGGGAAAAAAGTGCTTCAGTCTTTGATCCGAGGGTTGTTATGACCATATAATAATAATGATTCATGAGCATCGATACCATACAAAAAAAATACTTGTCTTTTTTAAGACCCGAAATAAAAAGTGTTACTCAAATACAGGGTATTTGTGAGTCGGCCGCTTGCAACTGGAGCATTCTTACTCGTTTAGCAGCTGGCTTTGGGGCAAGTTCGAGTTCGTATGCAAATATGTGCCCAGGGCACAGGCCGCAACAGGCAACTGGCAAAAAAAAAAAAAAACAAAAAGACAAAGAAAAACACTTTCCAACTGTCGCCAAGCATCCGCCAGCAGCAGCAGCAGCCCCAGCATCACCCCCGCCAATGCCAATGCCCAAGCCCGCCAGCTGTAACTGGCGTAGTTAGAGTCAAAGTCACAGTCACAGTCGCAGTCGCCGTTCCAGTCCCAGTCGCAGATACAGATACAGATACAGCTACAGCCACAGATTTGAGTACAGCTCCAGCTACGCAGCCAACAAACTTCAGTTTTCTACAACTGCTGCCGTTGCCGTTGCTCCTTTCACTTTCAATTCGCCAATGTGCAGAAATGAGAGCAAAACGGACTCCGTTGTAATAACAAAAACAACAACATTTCAATTACACTAACAAAGTAGCATAAATTGTTTTTTTTTTCAAATAACTAAAGTAAAAACTTTTAACTGATGATTCATCCAAAAATTGACGGCAGCGGATGCTGTTGATTTCGAGTCGGTCTTCGACGGTTTTTGCGCTTTCGGTTGATTTCCCAAAGGCCACAAGCGATGCGTATGTCTGCGTTTTTGTCAACCGAATTTTTATTTTTTTTGGGAGTTTCCCCCTGCGGGCCGCTGGCTGTTGAGATCAAGGCTCCTGCGCGAGCAGCCTTGACGTTGAATCGTTGAGCATTCAGCACAAGTTCGTTGCCTAAGTCTTTCGTTTTTTACTTTTGGGTTTGTTGGCTGCGGTCAAGTTTGTCTGTTTTTCAAAGTGTATTGAAAGATGAACTATTGTTGGGCATGTTGACAACTCAATTTGTACAACAGTTGGCCTAATGAGTGGGAGTTGTTTTTTGGGTGAAATACTTGACTTCAAATGGGGTTCAAGGATGTTGGAATTGTTTGCAAATTGAAAGACAAAGAGCTATAGTCTGTGGTTGGAAGTGTTATGGTGATATGGTTCTACATTTTATTACGGAACCTCGCTGGGTCTGTGGAAAGCCCATTGTCTCGTTAAACTATACAACGTTGGTTTATAAACCACTCATGTTGATAGGAGTCCCCGATGGATCAGTGAATAGCGCAAGTTCGAGTCTCGTTCATGTCGACAGGCATAACTAGGTTGTGGCGTAGGATTTGAAATCTACCCACGTAAAATAGTTGCTCAGTGAAGGAAGCAGAAATAAAGGAAAATAGTGCTTCAGGCCCAATAGTGTTGTTATGGCCATATAATAATAATAATGTCGTTAGCATGACCAGTGTTTTCTTCATTCCCAATTTATACCATCTTAGTCGTGGTCTAATAGGCAAAATGTTCCACCTCGATATGCTATCTGGACTCATAATATGCTTCCCACCACAGGACTCTACTCCATGGAGTAGCTTAATGCAGATCTACAATCTATTTAGAAGCTCAAATCAAGCTCCAGCTCAAGGTCTGCTCTATTCGAAAAAAGTTTTGAAATATATAACAATCGACATTTAGCAGAAATAATTCGATCAATTTAAGTCAGGGCTATATACATCTAAATTATATTATATTATATATTGCGAAATTTGTTTATATTGACGAATTTCGTTTCGTGGTCAAAATATTTAACAGTTTATTAATTAATATATTTACTATTTATGTTTATTTGGCACAGCTCTGATTCATAACAAAATCAATGGAAGAAAACTAAAAATCTATGAAAATTTTATGGCATATTGATCGGTTTTTGGGAGTAACCCGTTCGCTCAGCTGTTGATAATATTTTCCAAAGGAAAGTTGGTTGATTTGTGGCATGTGAGCCCAGTTATCAGTGTGGCATGCGCCTGCGTTTTGACAAGTTGCACCGTTTACATTTCAATCGGATTCGGCGGGCGCCAAAGCGATTGCAATTAGCTGTCAAAGTCAACTCGGAGACATGTCACAGTCTGTCAAAAGGCATTAAACATTGTCAATGATGATTTTGATTTTTTGTGTTGTTGTTGTTCTGTTTGTTGTTTATGAACAACAAAAAACGAAAATAAAAACCAAATGTTTAATTGTTGCTTGTCACGGCGCGACAGCTGAAGCTGATGTTGGGGACTTTGAAAATGAAATATAAAATGTGAAATATGAATTATAAAGTATGGTCAGTTTGCAGCGAGCATTTAGTATTGACCATGGCGGCCAATGATGCCTAAAGACTTCATAACATAATTACAGCTTACGAAATGGGCGCCCAGGCCCAAGTAGACAGTGGTTGGCAGTGGACAGTGGACTGTCCGGACTGTATGTAGTGGACAGTGGGTAGGGTCGGGCGCAGACGAGGGCTTAAGCGAGGGCGCCGACTGATGTCTGTGACCGGCATTAAGCAATAATACTCGAATTTGTTGTTGCTGGAAGTATTTGTACAATGCGCTGGCTGTTACTGCATATATATAGACGCACACACATACACACTCACATACACACACTCATCCCCTTTCATATCTTTTACGCTGCGTTGTTGCCTCATCAGCAACAGCAGCAGCAGCGACGTCGGCAGCAACTCGACTGCGACAGCTGTTTGCATACCCTGTAACCATTGCGAAGCTTACAAAAGCGGGTATATATAAGCAAGCTGCGGCAATATTTATAACATTGACATATTTGTGGGAATAGTGTATATACTATATATTTTTTTTGTAGAAACTCAACAATTTTAATTTAAACTTCAACCTAGAGATATTAAGTTAAATGTCTCAATTTTGGAAGGCGTCTGTCTGTTTTACTTACAGTTCAACCTCCATCCCAGTAACATTAAGTGTCAAATTTTGGACACATCAAAGTCTGCGTGTCTGTATGTGTATATATCTGTTATTATTATATGGCCATAACAACCCTATCGGGTCAAAACCTTTAAGCCTAAAGCACCTTTATTTCGTCTACTTCAGTAAAGAGCTTTTTTTACGTGGGTGGATTTCAAATCCTACGACACAATCTAGTTTTTCTAGGATGATCATACCTATCTACATGAGTGAGATTCGAACCCACACCTCTCGTTTGACGGGACGTGCGCCATCCACTAGTCCACTGAGGTTCCATATATATCTGTTAATCTATGTTAATTTGTATGTCTTTCCTTCTCATTATCTTTCTCTTAATTGTTATTTTTCTTCTATTTTTTCTGTTATTGTTTCTTTTCTTTTACTTTTTGCCCTTATCCTTGTCCTTTTTATTATCGTTGTTCTCGTAATTCTCTTTCCTCTTTCTTTTTAACATGTATGTCAAATTTTTGATATATCTTTAAGCCTGTCCAACTTATTTCATCTACTTTTATCTGTCAATTTTTGCATCTCTTCACTCAAACACCAGTCTTTTTTAATCTCCATCTCAGAAACATTATTAAAAGATTAAAGAACATTAATTCTCACTATATATACTATATGTACAAGTCTATCCGCGAGGTTTGTGTCTATATCCCTGAGTTTATGCTTCTCTCTCCCTTTTTGTCTCCCTAAAAACAAAATTAAATTTGCAGAGCTTTTGAAATTTTAAAAGATTTCCAACCAAACGATAAATTTCGAAAACCGATCCGAAATAATCTAATATTATTTACAGGTCATGATTTAGTCCATCAATTTCAATACTTAATACTTTGACTTGTTTTCACTGTTTTGGTTTACAACCCAAAAAAAGCGCAGCTCAAGAGTAGGAAGAGGCGGCAGCAGCGTCAGCGTCAGCGTCGGCAGCACCAGCAGCGGCAGCGACGCCCCTCAGCGACGCTCGCTGAGCTCCAGCGTCTGCGCTTGCGTTCAGACTTCTTTGAGACGTCGCTCAAGAAGGTCGTGTGCGCGCAAGCTTAAAACGCAAAGCTCCGAAAGCTGCCCTGTCGTTTCGTCAAGTTTTTTGAACGCAAACTCAAACTCAAACGTTCGTACATTTCGTTAAGTCGCCAGCGTCGTGTTCTCCAAAAGCGCGCCAAGCTTGTAAGTGTGTCTATGTGTGTGTGTGTGCACAGGATAAGCCAAAGGACCTAACTGTATAAATAAAAGCTGAACCAGATAAACCGAATGAGAGAGAGAGAGAGAGGGGCATAACAATAATGTGTGTGTGTTTGTGTGTAGTGCAACGATTTTGTATTGGATTCGAATTGGAATTATTTGTTTGCCACAGCAAACTGCAATTGCGTTTTCAGCTTCTCTCTCTATATATCTCTCTGTCTCTCTCTTTCCCCGCGGACAGTGAAAGTGATTTGAGTTTTTATTTTTGCAATTGGAGTCTCAATCTCTGCAATCTCAAACGTTATTTTTAACTCCAGCTGCAGCTTAATTTCAGCTGTTTGCTATTATTATGCACAATTTATAGCCGGAGACAGTGGCGTACGCGAGGGGGTTGAAACAAAAAATGAATACAACAAAAAAACTAAATAATATACTTTAAAATCTGTGGAATGGCAAACAAAATTTGGCTGTAAAATATAGATAAAATTCTTGAAATGAAACTTTTAGATTGTGAAATATATAAAAAATTGGAATTGTTCAGTTTTTTGATTAGTTCGAAAATATCGCTGAAGCTGCTTTGGGAAGTTTAGACAAAATTTTAATGTTTTATTATTGTAATGGGCTATATAATTGCCTTAATATTGCGTTGAGGGCTTTGCTTTCGTTCCAAAACTAGGGACTAGTGCAGATTAGCACATTTGGTAGTTTAGGATTGAAATGTTTACACATAGTAGGATATAGTTCGCAATGGTAGGCTATAGATATGTACATGCGGATGCTTAGATCTGAAATTTTTTTGTTGAAAATTTTAAGAAAATAGCATTATTAGAAATATATTCAGTTAAAATTTGTCTACTAGTGCTTCAATCATAGCTTGAATGGAACAGCGGCGCTTTTTAAAAACAGTAAGCAACATGACATAGTAAACAATCATGCTTTTTAGATCTCAGCGCTTAACATAGACATATGAATGAAAATACCGTAGATTAATCAATAAATCAATCCAAAGAGGAAGAACAAAAATTAGATTAGACTCTTTTATAGCCTTCAGTATGATATTTTAGACTTCAATATGCTATAGTGTGATATTTTAGACTAAAATCTGCTGGAAAGTAACGGCCATATCGACAACGAGACAGACTTACTTGACCAAATCTATATATATAGACAAAGGTATACTATTCTTTTTCCTAGATAATATCTATCCAGCGTTAGTTACTTCAAAAAAATTATAACAAATATTCCCCATGTACGTCACTGTTTAAGCTTTTAAAAACAATAACAAAAAGATAAAACAAAAGTAGAAAACCAGAAAAAGAAATAATTGCAAACCAATAACTAATGTCAGTCTTGTGACTTCGCCTTTCTAGCCAAATTGAAAGCTAATTCAAAACCGTAAAAACCATTTGGATTAATTCGTCGTGTATTTTAAAAATTGGGTAAGCATTGGCAACAAAAATATTTTTCACAATCACAAATCACAAATCGACTTGAATCGAAATCAAATTCGAATCAAATGTTCATAAAATTTCACATTCAATCTACATTTATTAGCAATCTCTGCGGCGACACGACGATTAAATCATTCAAATTGCAACAGCACACGAACCGCAAAAAGGCAAGAAAATTAACAGCTCCAGCAGCTGCGCGACCAGCAGTTACCCTGTAGTTCAGAAATTATTCAAGTTTCTAAAAATTAGCCTAAACATATTTTGCATACAACATTTTTGCAAATAAATTCCAATCTTGGTTAAGATTAAGTGTGGGAAGTTAAAGGAGCTTCTTTAACAACGTAATCAGAATGAAAACAAATTTTTTGCTTTATTTTTCCAATATTTTTCTAATTATATTTAAATCAAGCTAGGCTTTGCACCACTTTGGTAAGCTCCATTTTAAGCCATTTGCAGGCGCTGGCAAAGCGTCATTATCTAATAATCTTGCAATAGATATATATGTGTATATGTGGCTAACACTAGTGCACATGCCTATGTTGCATTCAAACATGTAACGCGTAAACATGGCGCGCTCGCTTGCAACATGTGGAAAGTATACGAACTAAATGCTATGGAAAATATGAAAAAATAAACTGTGGCTAAGCAAATGACTAAAATAGTCAGCCAACAGTACAACAACAGTAACAACAACAATGTTACGACTATTTGTTCAGACATAATTGCAGTTAATAATCATAATAAAGCCATTAAACCTATTGCTGAAATAGTTTAAAGACAACAAAAAAAAATATAGTTAATTCTACATAAGATTGTAAACTGGGCTGGGTTTGCATTAGGGTCGGAGTTATGCTTATATGATAGCTAATTGCTTTTAATTACCAGAAAAATCAAGCTTAAGGAAATTTATTGAGTTTGTGTCTTAAGTCTATCATTTTGTAATTCAATCAAGTTTGTGTCCTAAGTCTTTCATTTAAACTTAATGCGAATAATTTGAAAGCAAATTGTTTATCAATTTTGTAAGAAGATCATTATTATTATAATTGTATGGCCATCGACTTAAAGCCTGAAGCACTATTTACGTTTATTTCTGCTTCCTTCACTGAAGAACTTTTTTTACGAGGGTAAATTTCAAATCCGACGCCAAAACCCAGTTTTTCTAGGAGGGTTACGCATATCGACATGAGCGGAACTCGAACTCGCACCTCTTGTTTGTCGGGACAGTACGCTATCCTTTGTTCCACCGAGGCCCCTGAAGAGCTTAATTTGTAAAAATTTTCCATAATTTATCCAGAGCTCAGTTCATCCTTAGTTGGGAAAAGAAGTATTTGGAGTTGAAGAAGTAAGATTATGTTTACAAGTCGTTAAATAAATGTTAACCTTACAGTTATGAAATTCCCCATAGATAACTCCTCACATACACATACACACTAACTCACACACACACACACACATAACTAATCTTTCCCTTATCAAAAACAAGCATTTTGTTCCATTTACCTCAATATATGCCCGTGTTCATACATGGCAAGACAAGGTTGTAGTTCCACATTTGTCATAATTGATAACGATGAAATTGTGTTGTTTCAACAGTCTTTCGACTTGTTAATCATTATATAATAAACACTTGCAATAAACACATGCATTGAATAATAAATAAAGACGAGAAAACGAAAAAAAGCAAACCATGTCAAGACGCCTATAGAGCAAACGAATATGCGGAGAGCAAAAAACACAAACAGGAAAACATAAATAAAAGTGCGTTAAAAAAAGGGCAGACGAGACGCCAGACAAAAGCAACAACGAAAATTTAACCTAAATTTTATGAAAATAAAAAATAAAAAAAACCACAAGGCGTCCCAAAAAAACACAACAAATTATTATTTGGCAACGTTTTTATAGTTCGTTCGAAGCGCATTGTGCTGTGACTACATAATACATACGAAACAAATACATATATATCTGTCGTATACCTATGTATATAGTAGATATGACATGAACTTCATTATCAGCCGAGCGACGCCAACGCTGTCGATGAGTTTTTTTTATATGTATATATATTTTTGGTAACATCTTTTTCTTTTTGGTTTTTTTCTTTCGTTTTCCTGAAGTGGTTTTATTTTATTTTCTGTATTTAGGGCTTTTGCTTATTGCATAATGCGGAGAAACTCGTATTGCTCAGCCTGCTCTTTAGAGCATGTTATATATAGGATTGAAAGCATTGTTTTTGTGGTTTATGTTGGCAACGTAACGAAAGACTTAAGGCACAAACTTGAGAACTGACAGCTTAATGAAAGACTGAAGACACAAACTTGAGAACTTTCTTGAACAGCTGCTGAAATTACATAATTTGAACCTTTTTTATACCCTACATTTAATGAAAGCAAGTGTTGCTTGATTTGTAACAGTTTGTCTATAAGATTTGGGCTCATTGCTCTATATAAATTTAGAAGCCTTTAAAAAGGTTCAAAATCTACTAATGTCCATCAAAATCCGGTTCGGGTTCCGACCCTCGGCTGAAAAATCATCTGGTAATAAACCTAAATTCATGGCTTGTCGTTGACCATAAGAGACGAAACAAGTTCCGCCAAATTGTGACCATGGCAATGGATTTCATTTCAATCCATTTCATTTCATTTCATTTCTTTCTCTCTCATCTTTTCTTTGGGTTCCTTTTGTTTTATATTATTTGTTTATGTAAATACGATTTTGATTGCCTTCTCTCGTTTCTGGCATTGCATTACATTTCTTTCGTTTTTCTTTCTCTGCTTCCTTTTCTTTTCTTTTTCTCTTTGTTTCCAGCTTATGTAAAGCAATCGAAATATGCTTGAAAAACGTTAAATGATTTCTCAATGCGCTTCCAGTTTTTAAGAGCCGCCATCAATTATGCATACATTTGGCGCGTTAATTGAACATCGGCTACTGTTTAGCCTCTTTTTTGGTTCGAGATTTATTGAAATTTTCATTTTTCATAGTTTAAGCTGGATTGATGAGCTTTAATTTTGTCAGTTTTTAGCAACTTTTCGAGCGGTTAGTGACCGGTTCAGCAAAAAACGGTACGTGTTTTTGAACATTTGCACGAATCATTAGCGAGAGATACCGAAAAATGGTGGAAAAAAGCTATAGTATATGATTTTATAACGCTTATCTAATGCTGAGTTGCAAAAATGGAGTCATAATGGTTCGTATGAAGACGCCCCGAAAAAAACTGAAATGTGTTAAATTTTATGGGCACAGTCAAAACGCGCTAAGAGCAACAATATTTGCTCTAAGTTTTGGGATTTTAAATAGATTGAGGACTAGTGGACTGACTATGATATTTCATCTACTTCTTTCAATTTATAAATAATCAATTGTTATTGAATTACTTCGATGTTTGGTCTCTTTGAGCACACGTTGCTTTTACTACAATTTATATTGTATTACTCATACGCCCGATTGGCGCTAATTATATAATCATTATCAAATATATAATTTTTGTTGTTGTTGTTGTTGCTGCTTGAGAGATTTGCATGCAATGCTTATATTATGCATTGTTGTTGTAACTGTTGTAGTTGTTGTTGGTATTGCTTCTTAACACATTTGCTGTTGCTGCCGGCGTTCAATTCACTTCACACATGCATAACAATTGCGCAGCAATCGCTCGTATTGAATATTAATTAACACCACCCCCCCCCCCTCCCCCCTCTCGCAGCTCTTTCTCTGCAGCTGGTGGTTCCCTCATGTCTATATCAATAGCTCCATGTACGTCTGTTGAGCACATGTGCCATCATTTTGTATGTGGCAACGCGCTTTTGGCCCCAAAACACTTACCTTACTCAATAGCCAAAAGTGCGAGCATGTGTTTTTCTTTTGGCTTTGCATGTGTTTGGACTGCGTTTGCTTTTGCTTTAGCTTTTAGCCTGGCTAAATGTGCCAATGGCATGACACCAATTTTTCCTCAAACAATGTGCACACCTTTGTCTTGGGAGTTCACACTGCAGTTGACCCACTTGAACGCCTCTTCCCCACCTGTCGGCTGACAGTCAGTCAAACGTTTTAACCTTTTTCGTTTTACCAATTTACCAATTGGTAGCAATTCAAATAATTGGCAAACAAATTTATTTAATTCGCCTTTAACTTTTTCTTTGTTATTTTAAAGATGTTGCCAATTTGATTCCACTCAGAGAAAATGAGCTGGGTCAAATGAACTGAAAGGTCTTGTAATAGCTATTGGCAGATGGTTAAATTTTATTTAGATTTATAGCTTGAAAATTTGAAATTTAAAATTTGAAGAGGCTCTAAAATTTTAGTAGAAAAATTTATCAATTTTTCCATTTATATAATTTTCCAATAAATATAGAAAGATTTACTACAACATAACAGCTCTTCTTGAAATACAGCCTACAATCATTAGCCAACTTTTTCTGAATAATTGACCACCTACTGACCATTTACCATCTTGTAACTCCAAAATTTGGGGGAACCATAGATAATCATGAATATTATGTGTATAAAAAATTTCATGGGAATATCATCAAATATATAGCATCTGGCACATCGGACGTATGGGAAAACCAACTTTCAGTTCTAAGAAAACTAATATATAGCATCTAGCATAAGGGAGGTATGGGAAAATCATCTTACAGTTCTATTAAAACTAATATGTATAATATAGTGATACCTATCGTATATATTTGATATGTTTACCTCTATAATTGATTTTGAAATGATACATTATAACATATATATTGGGTGGAACTGAGGAGCGATATATAATAATAATATTATACAATCGTATAATAATATTATTATTAAATGGTCATAATAACCCTATCGGGTCAAATCCTAAAGCACTATATTTCCTGCATATGTGTGTACCGAAATACAGGCGGAGAGACGGACGGACCAAACTCAATCGATTTCTTTTCCATTCTGACCTTTCTTTAGATACCTATTGGGTGTCTATAACGTTGCTGTCTATGCTTTAGATATTGTAGCACAATATATAATATATAACATTTAATTTTCTTCCCAGAGTCCAACAAAATATATAATTATTTACATACAAGTAATGAACTTGTATAACTTTCCATATATTTTGAAAGAGTTATGTTGGGTCAAAGTCCTGCACAAGCAAGCCAAAGGAACAGCTGAACAATCTGACAGACAAGTTGACAAGTTTTGTTTTGTTTTTTGTTCATGTAAACAAGTCCCAGAGTTTTGATACAATCTTGATGCATCTTGATGAAGATGCGCATAAATTTTATATAATTTATTTTTATGCGTCGCATAATTTAAGCAATTTCGCATTTTGGTGGCAAATGTCAGGCATGAAAATTATGCATAGGCCTGGCATTTATTTATGTACAACTTACGGTGGCATAGAGAGAGTAATGGAGAGAGGGAGAGTGAGACAGACAGATTGACAGAGATAACAAACGACAAGCGACAAAATGCGCATAAGAAACAACTTTTGTGGTGCCATTGTTGTCATCATTTCGGTGAATTTTGTGGATTGTCTGCATTAGGCATTGTCTTGTCATTTGTATACCCTGTACATTTTGAATACAACAAAGAGGGAGAAGGTGGTGAAATGCAGCTCGTCTGGTGGTAAAAGACAGAGTTAACAGCGAGAAGAGCTGAAATTTTGTGGTCTTGTAGGGTAAGTGCTAGTTTGGCATACGCTGAGTTGATGGCCTGTTGGACCTGTCATACGCTGCGTATGCGCAATGCATTGCGTATCCGCATCTTCAGAAACGATTTTAAAAATGCATTTATCTCAATTACGAAAAAAAAAGATATAATAAAAGTTTAAAATTTGCTTGTTTAACAACTGAAATGAACGAAACGTAGCAAACGAATTGAACAACGCATTGTTTGCAACAACAACGACAACAACACCAACAGCAGCAGCAACAACAACAAGTGCAACTTTCACTAAGCTGATTGAGCAAAAGTAAAACAAAGTGCAAAACTACAGATAAAAGAGTAGCACAAAGCAAAGGGCGCAATAAAACAAATATATAAATAAATAAAAAAAAACTAAGGCTGGGAGAAGCAGCCGCAACAATTGTTAATTAAAACAAATAAACTGCCAGACAACAACAGCAACAAAAGCTGCACAAACGCCAAAATATATCGAAATTATGCGTGTTAAGTAAACATACGAAAGCAAGAAAGCCATAAATAAATGAAAAGAGAGTGGCCAAAAAGGCCAAAAAGATAATGGAAAAGAAGCAAAGCCAGTTTCCGGCGTCCTTCACAAGGCCGTTGCCATAATTGCTTTTGCGGCCAGCTCAAGACGTTAATCAACGAGTCGATGAGATGAGATGAGTTGAGTTGAGTTGAGTTGAGTTGTTGATGATGTTGTTGTTCAGTGTTCGTTGTTGTTGTTGTTTGAGGCAGCTGCTGTCTGGCTTTCGAACGCATTTTATGTAACCAGCAGGCGCTACGCAAGTCGTTCAAGCGCATCTTCATGATTTGCTTTTTAAGTGCTTCCCCCCAAAGTGCTGTGCCTCTTATCGCACTCACACTCCCAAATGTGTGTTTAATGTGGTCTGGCAACACGGTTTATTACGGTACTTAATTGGCATTGCACTTCATGGGCTACCCATCTTCCGCACAGCCTGTGCCTATCTTTCATCTCCTTTCCAAAAGCCTAACCAACTGATTGCTCAATTTCATAAATTTATCCGATTTCCCAATTCAACTGCTACAGTTATAATCAATAAATTATCCCATTAAAACGGCGCCAACTCTTAATCAATTTGTTAATAAAAATTAAGTCTAACTGCCTGCGCAATTTAGTTGTAGTTGATTTTGCAACACTGTTCAATGGCTGCTGTGCCACACTGGCTGGCGCTGGTTGCATCACACGCGAAATGCCACAGCTTGTTGACAAACCTGTTGAGGCGCCACGCAGTCGGTTGATTTCATAATCAAAATCAAAAAGCAAAAAAAGGTCTAAAATTTATGCAAAATGATCCTCAAGACAGGAAGTACTAAAACAGAAATCGTGGCGTTTGATCACGTTCAGGTTTGCCTGCGCTTCCTGGTAACATGAAGGAGCATGACCTACCACATGCCCCCTGCTGCCTGCCACCAATAGCCCCCCCTGAAAACAGCCTCTGTCGAATATATTGAAAAATCTTTGGCAAGCAAAATCAAGTTCAAAATGTCAAGTTTGCTGCAGCAGCAACGCCCGCACCAGAGGAAGCAGCTGCAGCAGCAACAAACAACAACAAACATGCTGCAGCAATAACAACAAACACATGGAGCGGCATCTGCAGCTGGCCACATGGTGCTTGAACTCGAAATGAAAGTGAAAATACGCTGGCTGCGCAGCTGACGTCGACGCTGACGTCGACTGCAACGCAGCTGAGCGCAAAAAAAGTTGGCAACTCTTACTTTCAAAGCTGTTGCTGTTGTTGTTGTGTTTGCTGCTTCGCTGACCACAGAAAATAACTGCAACAACAACAACGACTACAACAAAGAACAAGTCGACTGACAATTGCTCTAACTTGGGATGAACCAGATATAAGACCAAAAATTCTTTGAAGAAAATGTGGTACCTTTAATTGGTGATATAAACATAGGGACATGTTTTTTCTTAAGTCTTTAATAATTGCAAGGTAATATTATATATAACGTACATTTCAAAAACCAAAAATTCTTGTGGTAGCATCCACCGAATCCCATTACAAATGGTAGCCGTGCTTAGGTCATGATGTCAACATGAGTGGGGCACGAACCCACGACCCATAATTGTATATACTGATAAAACATAATATATTATTTCTATGATTCTTTCATAAAAAGTACATATTAATTTTATGATTATTGCGATTTTTTTTAAGATATTTTGCATATTTATATATAAATAGCATCAGACTAGCACTAAGTGTGCTTTTTGAGATCATATTGTAACTGCTAAAATGACACAATTTCAAATAAATGTGTGTATCAGGGTATCTCGTAGTTGATAGTATATCATACAGATATACCATATAGAGCCTGCTTCTGACGGGCTTGAGATTTCTGCAATACTTCAAGCCCACTAAATCTGTGCAAAATATATAAACTCTTTTTGATGAGAATTTTATATTCAGAAGGAAGCAATGTAAACCAAAAATCACCTACAGAATGATCAGGAGAAAAATAGTAATAGACTATGTTCGGCTGTCGGTCTATTTGGTTATATGCAATCCGAACCTTCAGTCTGGTATAATATTGACATAGAGCCCTCATTTTTCTTATAGACACTACACATATCCCGCTATGTCCAAGATTTCTCAAGCTATTGAATTGGTCACGATGGGATTTCTACATATATATTGCTCCACCATATTTCAAATCATATAGTTATCCTATAACTAAAAGTAGGTTTTTGTCATATTCACTTCACTTTTCAAGTGAGTTTTTTCTTTTGCTATAGCAAACATTTCAAAATGACTTAACCACTTTAGTTGATTGATCTTGAATTTTCTACGTTCTTCAAGCTATTTCACTTAAATTCCAACAATTAAGGCTCTTTATGATCTATCGTTGTACCAAATTTCAAAACGATCTTACTACTATAGCATATAACTGTCGTACAACTAAATGTCGATTGACAGATATTACATTAGATAAGCAGTTTTGGATGGCAATCGCATGCTCAATTAATGGCTAATTGCTCTACAAAATATTCTTAATTATCTCATTATTTATTTATGTAAATACGAACAAAACATTATCCATTAATTTAACCGCTACAAATCCCTCAACAAAAAGCGCATTTGATTTTCAAATTGGGTCATTATTTATGCAGCTCTGCAAATCTTTTATTATATAAATCGTAAAATGCACAACAATTTGTTTGTTTTTTTTTTTGTTTTTAGCAAATTGTTTGTTTGTTTTAAACGTTTTGTTTACCAAATGCATGCAAATGCCGCAACTTTCCAATTAAAGCGTATTTATTGTTGTTGTTGTTGCAACAACAACAGAGTTGTGCGCTTTTCATGGCGCGGCTCATTCATTTCCTTCTAACGTGCAACGCGGCATAAAAAAATAAATAAAAATATGAAAAAAATAAAAGCAGCAGCAAAATATTTGCCGCTTTCCAGTTGCAGCAGCGACTTTTATTTCACTTCAACTGGTTTCGGCGATAAAAAGCCAAAAAGTCAGCTGCTGCTGCTGCCGCTGCCTTTGCTGCGGTTTGTGACCGAGGAAACGCAACATGGTTGCAGCTTGCAACTGTTTGTGGCAGCTTTAATCGGTAATTTGGCAATTAATTTGTTTGCCGCTTTAATGTGCATTTAATGCGCAAAAATCTGGCGATTAAAACAACAGCAACAAATGGGAGAAAAAACTGTTAAAATGGAAAGCGCTTTTTGTGTCGTTTAGCTATAGCTAATGGGGGAGCAGGCACGCCCACCAGCCAACACACACACACACCCACACTCACATTTGATGTCATGCCTTTAGCCATTTAATAGCCAAAAAAAATTTCGTTTTAAATGCAATTTTTCTCTTGTTTTGTTGCAGGCGCAATTAAGGAAGTAATTTGTGGCTGTTATTGTCAGAGAGAAACAGATAGAGATAAAAGAGAGAGAGAGAGAGAGAGAGAGTGAGTGTGTGTGAGGAGCGAGCAGGAGCGGAGCAGCAGAGGAGCGGTGATCATCAGCCAGGCGCAGGCAGGCGTCATGAATGCAACCACATGAAACGTTGGCTCTGTTGAAGCGTCAACAGCAATTGCCATAATTGCCATTGGAGCAGCAAATAGACACACTCGCACACCCCGAAGCTGCAGGCAAGGAGTCCAATAACCGCACCACCAACAGCCACAGCCACAGCCACAAGCACCAACACCACCACCACTACCACTAGCAGCAGCGGCAGCAGCCAAAACGAAACCTGCCACACGAGAGATATCCGCGGCAGGCACAAATCTACAAAACAGCAAAACTGAAAAACTGAAAAACTGAATTGTAACAGAGCGTTTGGGGCGCCAGGAAAATCCCAAAACCAGTGGCTCAGCTTCAAGTTCAATGCACGCGGCACGCAGCTGCCAAGCAACAACATCAACAACAACAACAACAACAGGCAGTAGCCACATTGCTTAAGCCAGCGTTCAAGTTCAGTTCAGCAGGAAGTTGCAAGCAAGCAGGCTGCACCTTAATTGGGCGCAGTGTCATTACCACCACAACAACAAAAACAACAACAACAACGGCAACCATCCCGAACCACCCAATGTAAAATGTTAGTGACCACCGCCAACAAGCACAGCAACAGCCGCCGCCGCCACAGCAACAACAAGAAGAAGAGCTTAGGCTGCCGCCAAAATTGGCTGAAATTGCCGGCGATAACCTTGTTAATTAGCTGCCTGCTGCATGCGAATGCGATTGCGGCCAGCTCATCCTCCTCCTCGTCCACCAGCAGCAGCATCACCACAGCGCTCTTAGCGGGCCAACAGCTGGCGCCATGGCAAACCACCGCTGCCACCTCCTTGCAGCAGCATGCGTACACGGCGGCAACAGCCACGCCCACGGCGCGCAATCTGTATGCGCCCTATCAGAGCTTTAGCCCACAGGACGATGTTAGCTTTAAGGATCTGCGTCAGCGCAACGATGGCACTGTGGTGCAATCCTTTGGTTCCTACCGCAATGCCAGGCAATCCACGCTGGGCGTGGCTCCGCCCAGCACAGCGCAGCGTCGCTCCGATGTGGAAATCATACCGGCACCTTCTGTGGAGCTGCCGCAGAGCGAACTGATCACCATACCCAAGCAGCTGGTGCCAACACTGCCGGAAAATGTCACTCGACAGGGCCGGAAACGCAACTACATGTACATCCCGTTGCAGACAGAGACGGATCCGTCTTCGACAGCGCCCGCTCTGCTGCAGCTGCGCCCCAGTCGCAATGCCACTTTGTCCGCGCTCGGCCCGCCGGCTGATGGTGTTGCCGCTGTGGCACATGAATTTGGCGCCGAGTTGGCAGCGCAGGCGGCTCAGAACTCACCGGATCTCACTGAACGCTCGGATTTGGTGGCTGCTGCCACGGATAAGCTGGAATATGCCGTTGAGCCGGAGCATACGAGTCGTCGTGTTGGCTTCCAGTTTCCCAGCTACAGTCTCAAGCCAGCCAATCCATTCTATCCGCAAGGCTACCGCGAGGACAGTCCCATCTTTGAGGAAAGCAGCGGCGGACCTTACAGCGAGGATGGGCCAGCTGCTGCGGCGCCAACGCCCACACAATTCGAGCACGAGTCGCGCCATACGCGGCAGCTGTTCTTCGATTCGGATAGCTCGCCATCCAGTTTTGAGTTTCCCGGTTTGGTGGCCAATTCAAAGCCGCACACACTCAACGCAGCGGTGGCAGCGGGCAAGCTCTATCGTGACGATGTGACCAAATTTGGAGATATCAACGGACCCATCACTGCCCTGCCACAGCGACTGCAGCGTGGCATCTACTTTGGCGACACGGAATTCCGGACGGGACCCCCCACGCCGTTGCGTCAGTTCGGGCCGCAGAAGGCGTTCAACGAGTATGTGGGACCTGGGGATTTCCAGAGCTCGCGCAAGAGCCGTTACTTCCCCTACAAGTCGTCGCGCAGCCCGCGCGTAGTATTCCCCAGCAATGACAACGTAGGCACCACTGGACCAAGTGGTTCCAGCGCACCCTCTGGCAATGGTGTTTATTTCAGCGATAATATTGCTTTCAGGTGAGTTGGAAACAACTTGGCTTCGCTGTCTCTGTGCCTTTCTAATACCATACTATGCCTCCATTTAACAGAGATCAAAACTTTGGCATCAATGAATTGTCTGCCGTTCAGGATGTGCGCAATGACTATAGCCTGCAGGACTTGGACAGCGCCTCGGAGGCCACCAGCAGCCCCCAATCGGCCAGCACATTCAAGGAGAAAGGTAAGCTTGAGATGAGTCGGGTTACGTGTTTAACGACCCCACGAGTCGATAGTTTTCTAAGTTAAGCTTCAGTTTTGTGTCGCCTGCTGGGAACTGCTTGCACTAGGCCTAATTATCCCGACAAAAAATCCTCACCTTACTTAAGTATACACATTTGTACATCCTGTACCATCATGAACAACAACATCTACATATACATGAATTCCCCCTAAACCATTTCCGACAGTCGACATCACAACGGACATGGAGTGTCAGCATCGCGGCGGTACTTGCGAGTTTTTTTTGGGCTGCTGGCTTTCCGGGGGCCTCATACAGGGCACCTGCAATGGATTGTTGCGCGGCTGTTGCCATCGCACCGCGAAATCGGCCAATTTACGCAGCTCGGACTATGTCGGGAATACGGTCGATTTAACCGATCTGCCCCAAAAGAACTTCGGACCGGTCAACAATGAACCCAGTGAGTGCGGCCTTCCAGCCTCTCAAAAGCTCAACTCCAAGCACGTGCACACTAAAAACAAAAACAAAAACCATAAAAAACAAAACCAACAAACAAAAAACAACAACTTTTGTATTTGTAAATTAGCATTTGAGAAACAACGGGATCTGCTTGCTATGTGGGATAGTTTGTAAGAGAGAAAGAGTAATTTTAATCTAAGCAGTAAAAATGTTATATAAACATTAAAAAAGCATAACAAAAATATGAAATAATATAAAAGCATATAGAAAATTGTCCCTGGCAACATGTATGATAGCTATATGACATAGTGGTTCTATTCTTCTGACATTTGGTGCAGCAATAGATGATAAAGAAATTCAAGTGTGTGTGAAATTTAAATGCAATAGCTTGAAAAACATGGGGACTAGGGGCAAAACCGATAGATCCATCTCAAAGAAATTTTGTACCGATTTGTACAAGTTTCGATAAGTGTGTACCATTCTTACAATAGAAAGCTTTGCCCCATTATTCATTATGGATTAATCAAAATCATAGCTCTGTTTTCTCCGGTAGTAAAAATCTATTGACACTATTGTCGCCCTTAAAATGATGATTGATGTATTTATGAACTTTGAATCTGAGTTATTTCGTTGGTAATATAATCGTGCATTTTGACTAAAAGACTTTTCTCGAATCTTTATTAAATATATATTATATAAAGATTATACATATAGAAATAAAAGCTTTTAGACCAAACCGATTCGATTCGATTTGTATACGAAATTCGTCAGCTTTTTTTTTTAATTCCTCATTATATGGTTGAGAAATTTTCATATTGACAGTGATCAAGATTATGAAGTCTAAAAATTTCAATCCTGATTTCCAAGCATATCCAAGCATATCCAAAGTTTTCAGAGCTCACAATTATTTTCTTCTATAGATATTTTGAATTTCAACAGTTTTTGAAAGAAACCCCTAATTTCAAATCTTTAACTTGAAGCCTGGACAATTTATGGTTCTAAAATCATCAACAAATAAACAATAAAAACTATAAATAATTAAAAAAAATATATTTAGTAGTAATTAAAAACCGTTTTTTGCATGCCTTTTTATTAGACCTAACAATTAAGCAAATTATTATTATTATTGTTATAATTTTTGTGGCTCAAAAGCATTTTATTTTGTAATTTCTTTTGTTTATTTTTTATTTTAATTTATTTTTGAATAATTTGCACCGCCTAAACGTTTACGTAATTAAATGTTGTTGTTGTGCTTAATTAATTAAGTTGTAAAACACGCTACTAAAACAAAAACAAAAACAACAAATCGCCCCACAAAAGAGGCGCCAAGTGAAATGAAAATGCTGCCAAGAGCAGGTTGGGGAAAAGCGACGGAAATATCATATCATATCTTAAAATTAGTTAATTTACTTAAAAAATAAGACTGCTTTCCCGCTCCCCCTCAGCATGCGCATGTTTAATTAGCCAAGTTAATGAGAATCGCATCGCACGTTAACGGCATGCCAAGAGCGAGCTCCATGTCCACCAAGTGACCTACCCAAAACCCAAAACCAGACTGAAACTGAAAATTATAAAATAAATAAAAACAGACTAGAAAGTTGTTGCTCCCCAGGAAAACCGTAAAAACACGAATTGCGGGCAGTTCCAAGCGGCGTTTTGGCTTCATTTGGTTTCATGTGGCTGCCCACAAGTTGCACCTTTTTGCCTGCCTTCAACCAAAACAACGTTCAACTGCCTCACCCTAACGCTTCTTGTTGCCAGTTGCTACTAACCTTGTACCATAATTAGACGCTCTCTTCAAGCCAAGTTAAGCCTAAGTCTTACCATGTCGTATGTTTTTCGCTCAGGTTGTGGCATTTCCCTGGCCAAGCAGACCGCACAGCGTCGCATTGTGGGCGGAGACGATGCGGGCTTTGGCTCCTTTCCCTGGCAAGCCTATATAAGGATTGGCTCCTCGAGGTAAGTGTGTGATAAGACCTTAGACCTTCAGTTTGTATAACATTTTCTTTTCCTTACTTTTTCTCGCAGATGCGGTGGCTCGTTAATCTCGCGTCGTCATGTGGTCACCGCCGGCCATTGTGTGGCACGTGCCACGCCACGCCAGGTGCATGTTACGCTGGGCGACTACGTGATCAACTCGGCCGTGGAACCGCTGCCCGCCTACACCTTTGGCGTGCGACGCATCGATGTGCATCCTTATTTCAAGTTTACACCGCAGGCGGATCGCTTTGATGTTTCCGTCTTGACGCTAGAGCGCACCGTGCACTTTATGCCGCATATAGGTAAGGGTATACAATAGTCGTTGAGTACAAGTAACTAAATTTTGGATTTCGTTAACCAAACAGCGCCCATTTGTCTGCCCGAGAAGAATGAAGACTTTTTGGGCAAATTCGGCTGGGCTGCCGGTTGGGGCGCCTTGAATCCTGGTTCGAGACTGCGTCCCAAGACGCTGCAGGCAGTGGATGTGCCGGTGATTGAGAATCGCATATGTGAACGCTGGCATCGACAGAATGGCATCAATGTGGTCATCTACCAGGAGATGCTGTGCGCGGGCTATCGCAATGGCGGCAAAGACTCCTGCCAGGGCGACTCCGGTGGTCCGCTGATGCACGAAAAGAACGGGCGTTGGTATCTGATAGGTGTTGTTTCGGCGGGTTACTCATGTGCTTCGCGTGGACAACCGGTGAGTTTGGATTAAACTCTCAAGCAGCTACAGCAATTTGACTGTGTCATTTACAGGGTATTTATCATCGCCTGGCCTATACCGTGGACTGGATATCCTATGTTGTTGGCCTGACAGCCAACATTTAAGCCTTGGCAACAGCTCTCTGTCGATCTGCTTAATTTATTTTCCCAACCTTTAGCTTTTGTAAATAATTCATTTCAAGGCTTCTGTTCGATTCTGCGATTTCTGCACACTATATTTATGCGTATTTATAATTATATAATTATTAATTATAATTTTACAGCGCTGAACAAAATCTATATGTATTAAGAATTTAGTAGGCAAGCGATGATTTTCTTCAGCTTTTAATTATTAATTAATTTACTTAGTCATACGCGCTGTTATGTAATTTTAAACTATTTATGAACTAATTTTCGTGTAAATAAAACAAATTATGTAAATGATGAGCCACACTTTAGCAACATTTTTATCGATAGGATTTTTCTGTTATGTATACCAATTGATAGATAATGACACAATGATAACGTTAAATTACTGTTCTCAAGTCTGCTCACTGCTTGAGCGGCACACGGGATAGATAAATCGGAGGATACGACATGCCGGCGGCCCAAGCATGCTCCGCATCCTGGCAGAAGAGGTTGTTGCAATGCAGCTGCTGTTGTTGCATGACACGGAAAAGTGTGAAGATCTCGTGGTATATTTTATAGTAAATCACTGAAAACAATAGTTAGGAGTTATATATGAGGATGGATGTAGTTGTAGACTTACCCAGCACAAGAGCAAAGATAAGCAAACACATTAAAAAGCTGGACAAATCAATAAAGAGTCCAGCCATAGCATAAAATACGCCCAAATACAGACCAAACCCGAACATGACGCCATGATATATTAGCCACGGATACAAAAGACTACCCGAATCCTGTGGATGATCAATTTATATAATCGTTATAGACACCATAGATTCACTAGGACTCTTACCCGCGCCACACCAATGAGCAGCAAAAGGCTGACACCCAAATTAATCAATGAAAGCCCATAGGCAATGGTGCTAAATGCGGCTAATACTGTGGAAGGTACATGGTAAACGTTATCGATTCAATCGATAAACGATAGTTGGTCACTTACAATTCATGAGAAATTGCTGCTCCTTGTCGGATGCGTGATTAAGCAGCAATTGCTTGATTAGCAAATCGACATCTGTTTGCATATTTATTATCATCATAGAGCTAAAGACTACCACACTGGATATGATGACTCCCAGCCAACCGATAATGATGGCATTATATTTCAAATTCTGACACTGGACATACGCGATGTTGTTACCATGTTGAGCCGCCGCCGCTGCCGCTGCAGCTGATCCTGGACCCATCGCCGATTTGTTTGACATTTTGGGCGATTGACTCAAAACTAAATTAATTTCGATATTCTATTACGTGTAGATAAATTTTACAATATATTTTATTTTAGACAGAAATTGTGTAAAATTTGTTTCCCAAATGGAAACGGAAAGTGTTGTGTTTTCGTGTGATTCGTGATTTTATGATGATATTCATTGAATTACGCTTTCTAGCCGACTGACAACAAAAACGACGTGTCCGGGGCAAAATGAAAAATGAACAGATTTCGTTGGAAAGACAGAGTAGGCATTGTGCTGGAGGATTTGTTAAACTGGGATGGAGTAGGCGAGAGGGTAAACTAAGAACTGATATGCTTCAAAACATTTGCCTGAGTTATTTGAAATATTTCAGAGCATATTTAATATGCTAATGTGCGCCCAACAGAAGCCGAGAGGAACGTCATCATCATCAGCATCATCATCATCAATAACAAATGCTTTTTAGAAAGTTATATTTATCGTACATATATAAAAAAATAGAAAAAAAAAATAGAAAAACAAAAAGAGAATTGTGTCGCTCTTAACCCAAAAATGCGGCTTGTCAGGGCGCTGAAATGCTCCCATTCTGGCGGGGCCAAAGAAATCTATATACGAGTCGCTATGAATGAAACCTGACAGGTCTCAGCGCTGGTTTTTGTTGTTGTTTGTTGTTCCTGTTGTTGTTGCAATTATGTCGCATAAAATAATTATAACTTGACTCTTGGCAAACATTTCCTGGAGTTTCGTAATAATTAACCCAAGCTTCTCCGGCAGATGAAAAGGCCTCAAACGCGAACACAACACAGAAGCGCACACATGCGCCAAGATCAAGATGCGAACTGTTGATAGCGTTAATACCACAGGCACAGTGGTACAAGGTGCTTAATTTGCTTATTATTTTTATATGTTTTGAGTTTTGAAAAGAAATTGTGCTATTCTCCGCAGACTCGTGAAACTCATTCATCTATATATCTTGTTTCAGTCCTTCAGCCCTAATATTACGGAAAAGTTGTACCAATTAGAATTTTTGTTATATAATAGATTACTCTGATTGTCTAGAATCAAGAAGTCATAAAAAGCTCACTCCACTATTATCTCATTAATTTAGTGCTAGTTTCATAGTCTTCATCCCACTGTGCCTTGGTGTCGCAAACGCGTCTGTTAATGGCGAGAAGCTGAAGCTACAGCTGAGTCTCTAGCCGAAGACAGAAGAAGACTGAAGATACTGAAGAAGCAGCTGCCACAGCGCCCAGTTTGATTCTGGCCATCGAGGCGTGCGTTTGTCGCTGTTGCCGCGTTTTCTTTTACAAAAACAACAAATAAATATAAGTTTTGTTGCTCGTCGTCGTCGTTGCCCCACGCAATTTGTGTTAAGACATGCCACAATTGGCAGCTGCAGCTGTGGCAGGTGCTTAAAATGTGTGAAACTCTCGATTGAAAAACTGTGACACCGTTCGCCGATTGGCACATTTCTTATAGAATACAAAGAATACAAAGAGCCACTGCGAGGCACTTAACCCATTTATTGGCCAGAAAATGTAGAATGTTGTTGTTATCAAGGATGCGATCGGCTTTGTTGAACGATGATTTGAGTCATGCTTAAAGAAGTGTAGCCCATAACAGCCAATCAGTAAAAGTGGAGCAGTAGACCCGCAGACAGACTGAAATCTTAGCAGAAACATCCAAACACGAAATGGAAAAGCAGAAGCTGCGCCGCCAGCAGCAACAACAACAACAATAACAATAACAACAATTGAACAACAATAGAAAATTTTATTAGAAATTGTCATGCTTTCATTAACAACAACAAAAATAAATTAAGCAAAACAAAACAAAACAAACAAATTGTGTTAAACTCCGCAACGCCCACAATTTAAACGGTGACTGCGACTGTGCCACAAAACAGTGATCAGTGAAGTGTTAAAACTGTGACTTGTGACTTCTGTACAAAATGCTGCGACCTTGGAGTGAACTGCTGCTACTCAGCCTGTGCCTGTTGCTCTGCCAATTAGCACCTTTGCAGGCGAGTAAGTAAAGATCAGATAATGCAGATGGATAATTAGAGAATTATAGGGATATTTTCGGTTTGCCTCACTCAGAAAAATTTTCGAAGGAGGAGGGGACAGAAAACTGTAAAAAACATAGTTCTCCGGACTTTTTGGTATAGTTTGAAACATATAGAAGGAATTTGAAAACAAAATACTGTTAGAAATATTCAAAAACAGTTAACAATTCAAAACAATTGTTGATAATGGTGCATATTTTGATCTCCCAAACATAGTACTCTTATTATTGAAATAGATAAATCTAGAACTCCAAGCTTTTTGGCATATTTTTGCACATATTGGATGAATTTAAACGGAAATTGATAAAAATATTCTAAAATAGTTAAAAGTTAAAATCAATTGTTTATAGCGTGGCATATCTTGTCTTTCAAAATATTGTGTTTTTATACTTGAAACATAAAGCAAAATATGTTAGGTCCGCCACAGAAAGAAAAAAACTAAAAATTGTTATAAAAATTAAAGATTACATTCATTACACTCCTTTATTAAAAAAATCCAAAGAACTTCCACATTTTAGTGGGATTTAAATTGTTATAGAATGTTTTCCAAATTTTTTGATTAAATTTGAAAAGAAATTTATACATAGCTAAAGGAAATTGCCGTATATTAATATTTCCTGAAATTTGTACAATTCCTAGTAAAACTGGAGAAAATGCATTACAAAGTTCGAAATTTCCTCAAACATCTGAAAGTCTTCTCAATTTGGTTAGGTTCGTAACTTCAAAAGTATAATGAAAGATTCAGCTCTAAAACTTTAGATACGAATTTTCGAATAGATTTTGTAAGCATCTCCCCTTAAAAAACAGCTTTTTAAGCAATGTAAAAAGCTTTTAAATCCTCACTGAATAACTTGTTAAAAGCCTCAATCTTAAAGAGTCTTACAACTAAGTAATAGTGGATCAGCATCCTGCTAAGTCATTCTCTCAAATTCTTAGGTATTCTCAATACATTGCTGGGCGTGCCCAACGAGTGTGTGCATCAGACTGGCGTTTGGCCATGCAAATTGAGCTTCTCCTGCTGGCTGCAGGGCGGCAAGCACGCCAAAGGCTGTGGCAGCAACAAGTGGCTATTCAGCTGCTGCGTTGCCGAACCACATCAGCATCAACCACAATATTTACCAAACCAATCACCGCTGGAGAATCTTGTCGACTATGGTAAACTCAAGATGAACCTGAACAGTTTGCCCAAACGGATTATGCTGCGACGACGCGACGATAACGAGCTGCTCAACGTCAAGGTAAGTGGCGCCGCTGCCGCCTCAATTGAGCAATTACACTAGTCAACAGCGAAAAAGATTTGGCGGAACAGTTCAATAATTTCCAGCAAATGTGTTGCAAATACGCTGTGCTTGTCTTTTGTTGCTCCACACAGAATCTATTCTTTCTGAAGAAGATTTCAAAAGTTGCCCTCAGCAATTACACAGCGTGTGAGCATTCCATTAGACAATGGCACAATTGAAAGAAAAATATATATGTATTATGGAAAACCTAGTTTTTCACAGATTTACAATTTGTTTTTTCTACCGCTGCATACCCTGTAATTAAACAAGCGGCTGTTTTAGCTCTTGGCTATGCATATGTAGTTTAGCCACAGGGTGTCAGTCAGCCAACCACAAATCAAATCAACCATGTTCATTAATCTTACTGTTTTGTGTGTGCATGTGTGTGTGCGTGTGTCTTGATTAATAATAACCCAACTCTTGTGCATTTTCTCGGCTCGCAGCCAGAATGCGGCTTGCCACGCACCGCTCAGAATACGCTGCAGAAGCGCATCATTGGCGGGCGACCGGCACAATTCGCCGAGTATCCGTGGCTGGCGCATATACGCATTGCGGAGTATCAGTGCGGCGGTGTGCTCATCTCGGCCAATATGGTGGCCACGGCGGCCCATTGTATACAGCAAGCGGAGCTGCCGGACATTACTGTCTTTCTGGGCGAATTGGACACACAGAATCTGGGGCATATACACGAGCCGCTGCCCGTGGAGAAGCACAGTGTGCTCCAGAAGATAATCCATCCGCGTTTCAATTTTCGCATCACACAACCGGATCGCTACGATCTGGCGCTGCTCAAGCTGGCACGGCCCACAGGCTTTAGTGAGCACATTTTGCCCATCTGCCTCCCGCAGTATCCACTGCGTTTGGTGGGCCGCAAGGGCCTCATAGCCGGCTGGGGCAAGACGGAGGCGCACATGGGACACGCGGGCACCAATATGCTGCAGGTGGCCAGTGTGCCCATCATATGTGAGTAGCAGCAAGCGTCTGTATGTCACATAAAACTAAACTACAAACCTTTCAGCCACCTTGGACTGCATACGCTGGCACGAGAGCAAACAGATCAATGTGGAAATCAAATCGGAAATGTTTTGTGCGGGCCATTCCGATGGTCATATGGATGCTTGTTTGGGTGAGCTTTGCACAGTTTTCATTGCATACTTTTAGGCGTTGTCGAGCTGTTAGCTGTTAACAGCGACTGTTATTAACAGCATGAAACTGACATTTTGTGGCTTTGCAGGTGACTCTGGCGGACCGTTGGTGATAAAGGAACGCGGTCGCTATGTGCTAGTGGGCATAACCAGCGCTGGCTTTGGCTGCGGCGTGGATCATCAGCCTGGCATCTATCATAATCTGCAGAAGAGCCTGCGCTGGGTGGAGGATGTGGTGGCGCACAATGAGCTGCAGCTGTAGAGGAGGCGGCTGGAGAACAGAGTGATTGTGTGCATGTGTGTGTATGTGTGGGTGTAAGCGAAATCTCATTAGTTTATGGCGTGTAGCATTAAGCAATGGCCATGTGCAATGAAAAACAAAATACAATTTATTAGATTTATTAAAACTGATTGTCTACTTGAGCTGGTGGCTGATGGCGGGTGGCGGTTGGCTGATGGCGGCTGGCTTGGCACAACGACCGACCTTGAAACGGTCCGCCATTTGCATTGAATTACGCATTTTACAACACGTATAACAAGCCAACGGTTTTTTGTTGCTTCTGCTGCTTTGTTATGTCATTTGCTGCCATTTGGCTGGCCCATTTCCCATTTAGTGTGCTTGCCATAAATGGCACAATCAACTGCTTTCAGCTCAGGCAACAAATAGTAACAACAAAAATAACAACAATAACAAGCCGTAAAGAGTAAACGCAATAATCATAATTTGTACATTAAACACATTAAAATGGGACAAATCAATGACACGCCGAGTGACGAGTAACATCTGCCCAATCGGAAAATTGCCCAATGCACATCCAAAACAATGCACATCCAATGACAAGGCCTGAAATATTGTTGCAATATTTTGAATTTGAGTTCAATCTGGATTATTCTTTGTAGGGGCAACAATCGGATTGAAAATAATATTTTCAAGTATGTGGAAGTCGGTGTAGGGCACGGGACTGTGTTTTGAGGCGAAAAGCTATCAAATTAGGCTTAGAATGGCTCATATGACAAAAGACCCGAACCAAGTGGGTACAACACAACCCAAAATTCAGATAATTTTACAGGAAATTTTGCAAAAATTAAGCACGTGAGGCAGCCCATATTCGTGTCTTCTCTGGGAACTCGAGAATTGGCTTCGGGTTCCTCAAAAAATAGGTTTTGACAACCACCCACATAAAAAAGTTCTTCAGTGAAGGAAGCAGAAATAAAGGAAAAAAAATGCTTCAGACTTTGACTCGATAGGCCATATAATAATAATAATAATAATACTTCTTATCATTTGATTCATCTATTTTTCATTTTGCAATTGTTAATCCATGAACTCAAATCATACACAAAATACTCGTTAATGCTCGGTAAGTATCAATTATTAAGTCTTTGTATCGTTTGATAGATTTTCCATTTTGTGTCGACCGTGTGCGACTTGTGACTGTGGCTTGTTCACGCTTGAGATAAACTTGAAATAAGATGTTTGGCTTTCGCTTGGCTGCCTGATTGCCAGTTAGCCTGTCGCCTCGGCTCTGCCTGGTTTTTCCTGTTGCAATTTATACAATTTTGTTGAATTTCTTTTGCTTTTTTTGAGTTAACCAATATAAATTGCTTGACAGGCACAAAATTTGTGGCAGAAATGTGAGGCGCAACTTCCTCTTTAGCTCCCTCATAAGTGTGAGCTTTACAATTTAAGATTAGTCATGCAGCAACAGCAACACCAACAGCAGTCAGCAGTCAGCAGTTGCAATTGCCAAGTGAGCGACAAAAGTGCCACCGTCTTTGTATCTTTGTATCTCTGTCTTCGACTCTTTGCAGAGGCCACGTCTTGTATTTTCTTTTCACTTTCGATTTCAATGTGAGTGTGACTCTCCACACACACAAACATATAGACATTTCTATAAAGACGCTCGCCGGAGTCTCTTGTTTCATGCTCTTTGGCGCGGATTACTCAATAGTCTCTGCTGGCGTCTCGGCTGGCGGTGCGTGGTGCATGCGTGTTGGTGAGCCGTGTTGATGGCATTTTGATTTTGAATTTGTCAGCCAACTGTTTATTAAGTGTTTTGACGTTAACGCAAACTGTTCGCGAAACGCGCGTCGCCCAAAAACACCTTTCGGCACGGCATTCGATTGCGGTACAAACAAAATATATATATATATATATATATATGTATATATTTTCTCGAAATTCGGGCAAAAGTGGTTCGCGTTGCACGCAGCAAAATGGTTAAATTATAAAATATTTAAATCAAAAAAGTTTAAATTTAATTAAATTCAATTTTCTTAACTTGCGGCCTGCTCTATGCAAACAAGGGCGATTATTCAATCAAAAACTCGCGCCGCTACGTGAATTAAGTGAAACACAAACACAATTGCACAAAAAAAAATCGCAGACAAGCCTCAACAACAACAACAGTGACAACAACAACAACGACAACAACAACTATAACGAAAGTATTGCAAAATGCGCGCAGTTGCATGGCTGCTGCCGCTGCCAACGTCGCTGCTGAGCCTCTGCCTCGGCCTCTGTCTAATTTGCCGGGCGAAGGCCACAAGCAGCAGCAGCTATAATGCTGTCTATAACGACGTGATAACGCCGGATCTAAAGCAGGCCATTGATAAGGATTTGCCCAAACAGGCCAAGTTCTTCGACGAGCTTGATTGTAAGTATGCAAGTTCGTTGCCTAAGTCTTTTGTTTTGCTTGGCCAATTTGCCGCAGCAAACTAATCTTAGTTAGTTTACACGGAAAAAGCAAAAGTTAGATCTCTTTTTCAATAACTTTGGATGTCTCAAAGAGTTATAGTATATACTTTTCATAGAGTCAGGACCTTCCTCTGTTCAATGGAAAATTTATATGTTTGGTTTATTGATTTACGTTTGTTGCTTCAGTCTTTTGTTTTAACTGCTACAAATTGCCTGCTGCTGGCGAAGCTCTTGTCCAAATTGTTTGTTTTGCATTTTGCTCCATTTTTACAAGGATTTACCCAACCAGCACATATTTTTGCAAGTTTGTTGCCAAAGTCTTTTGTTTCGTGGTCGTTCAGTGAGTCAGCTAAAACATGAAAACAACATGATTCGAATTACATAATTTGCATATTAATTAACCTTGAGCTACAGCTATCGATACGATGTCAAGTTCACATGATTCACACAACAGTTTCCACCCATAATACCAATCTTTGTTAAAGGAAATAAGCGAAAGCGAAAAGTTGTAAACAAAATGCTTTAGTTGCGCGTTCTTGGCCCAGACAACTGCGTACAACTTTAATTGGACTTTCCAAAACAACAACAACAGAGACAACAATAAAAAAAGACAGCAGCTGAAACAGCAAAACCAATTAGCTCGAGAAATGCTCGTGGTGTTCGGGGTTCAAGTCAAGAGCTGCAAGTCAAGAGCGGTAATTATTTTCAACAGCGAACCAACATTAACATGTGGCCCATTCTGCGCCCCGACGAAAGCGTATTACTGCCCATTAAAATAATTATCAACAAAATGTATATAAAAGCTCAAAAATAATCAAAGATATCATCTAGCTAGCCGCATATTAGCAACAAAAGCCAAAAGCCAAAGGCCTTCAAGACAAATATGAAATGATGAAGAAAAAAACTCAAAAAAAAAAAATCGCGCGCGCAAATTGCTGCACAAGTTCAATGGCATTCGGCCAGGCGGCAGGCGCACGCCATGTAATATAGAAATGCCAAGAAAAAAAGCAAAAGTCTGTTGCGATTTTAGTTGTTTTCTTTCTTTTTCCAAGAGATATGCGTACTTAAAAACTACCCGGAGCAGGAAAATCAACTGCAATTAACGACAATTGCCGTCGACAGACGTCAGGCGCCGACATTCGAAAGTGTTAAACAACAAACATGTTATATATAGATTATAGATTATTTCCAATCAAGTACAAGTGGCTGTTTGTGTTTTGCACTCCGAATTGGGGGTACTCATTACCGCGCAGCTTAAAAGAAACCTTGACCAAAATACAAAAGAAATACCAGCAGAGGACAGATGTGTGACACTCACACACACACACACACACACTCACAATGTGTTCGTCAGAGAAATAACAAGCTTTAACAGAAAGTTCAGGGAAAGACAGGCATTTTTTGATAAAATGATACCCTTTGATTTTAGTTGGGTTAGCCAATAACTATGCTAGAGTTGGAACCAATATCAATCAGATTCAAGCCTTTTCTCACTATAAATTCATATTTACCACATCTAAATAAAATGTATCTAAAAATTTTTAGTAAAACACAAAACTAGTTCAAGAAAGTTGCTTGTTTGCAAGGAGATTATATCAAGTTCGTTGCCTAAGTCTTTTGTTTTAGGGTGAATTTCCCGATTTCTCCTTCCCTTAGAGTTTAATCTTCTCCAGATAATGTCTATGTAAGCTTAACATTTATGTAAACATTTTCCACATATCCGTCCAATCTAAAAATAAATACTTCACAGCTAGTTCAAGAAAATTGCTTTTTAGCAAGGCGATTTTATCAAGTTCATTGCCTAAGTCTTTTGTTTAAAGCTGCATTTTCCAATTACCTTTCTTAGATTTTAATCTTCTCCAATTAATATCTACATTAACTTGACATTTATGTCAATATTTTCCACATATCTGTTCAATATATCAATATATATCCCAAAGCATTTAAGCAGTCACAGCATGTTGCTAACAACTTACCGCAACATGTTGCCAGCAACAAAACGTGTTGCTTCTCTCTCTCGCTCGCTCATTCGCTCGGTTGCCACTCTGCAGCGTCTTCGGCTGAGGCGCAAGTGAAATGGCGAAATGCGAGCAAAAGTCTTCGGCAGCCTCAGCTCTGCGCAAACACAAAACATTGGCTTAGTTCTGAGCTGAATTTCCCGACGTGCGGTTGATCGTTCGCAGCTCATACAAAAGCCACAAAGAAAACAACAAGTTTCCTATACAAATCTACAAAAATAAAAAGCATTTTCTTTTCGTGCGCCGCGTGCCGTGAAAAATTGCCGTTGCGCATGCGTAGCTTTGAGCAAGAAAGTCGCTCGATGAATCTGAATTTGAATCTGAAATAAAAGTGAAATCCTGGCATTAAAAATTAAATGCAAAATACAAAAGCTTACCAAGGATTGTGTTAAGCAAAAACCAAAAAGAAAAGAAAGTGACCAAAGCAACAATATTTGGAACGACAACAACATCAACTGCAACAAGTGTTGCAAAGAAAGTGAAAGCAAATCGCGCTACAGGAGCAGACATGTCTGCCAGACGCAAACCATTTCAACGCCAGTCGCGCAGCACAAAGGACACTTGGCTGCGACAGTTGCCCTTGGGTCTAAGTGTGGTCCTAATCTTTGGCTTCACAAGCAGTGGCAGTGTCTCTGCCTTGGGATATCCCAGTGCACAGCAGGAGCATGATATGCTTATTTTGGATGCGTTATCGCGACGCAGCGGAACCGGCTACTATGGCGAGAACAGCGTCATGGAGATGCTATCACGAAGTACAAAGGGTTTAAATTGGGATAAAAGTGAAACAATGATAAGAGAAAAGACATGAACCCATGATTGATAGAAGTCAATTTATTTGTTAGTGAGACGTGCAGTTGGCTAGAAAAGGAGATTATGTTATAGAAAGTACTTCTAATCCAAACATTTGATGATAAAAACACTCCATGCATTTTGAAATAGGTCTTGATATGGAGCACTCGGTCCGCATACAGTCTTATTAAATAACATATTTAATGACAATTAACTTGATCTGTAACTTATTCCATTATCCAATTTAGCTAGAAATTAAATCACTCTCAACCATATGCTCCAAGCTTAGTTTTGTATGCCCAAAGTCAAGTCATTTCATAGGACAAACTACTTTTCAATTCCATTATCATTATATCATTAAGCCCAGCTTTTTAGAACATTTGAACTTCCTGTTCTTCTTCTTCTTCTTCTTCTTTAAATGTGCAGCTTCGTGTTTAGCTCAACTTAATGCCCATTATTTTGGTGTGTCTTTCGATTTATTTTTACAGTGATACCGCAATCGTGCCGCTTCCGTGGCCACAAATTCGAATGTGGCCTGTCCATCTCGTGCGTCTTGGGCGGCGGCAAACCACTGGATCTATGCTCAGGCGGCATGATCTGGTCATGCTGTGTGGACAAAGATCTGGACACGGAGGAGAGTCCACATGCAGCGCCGGTCAACAATACAAGTGAGTATACAAGCCGCCCCCAAATTATTCTAAATGCCCACAGCTTTCCCAGCCCAATCCCTGCTGCGAGCACATTTGCTGCTCTTTATTTTGCGTTTACTTTTGCCAACAAATTGCAAATTGCTTCGCTTCGAGTTATGCAATTCTCCACGTGTGTATGTGTGTTTGTGTGTATAATAGCGCAATAAATTAGTTCGCATTTCGAAAATGACAACAAATTGCTTGACGA